>JAJJMC010010644.1:581789-648095 GCA_023531435.1 Papaver californicum | reverse complement strand
TTATTGCTATACTCTAATCTATTTTGGAAGAGTAAGAACTTGATTATCTTGGACGATTGACAACCGACCAGGTGAACAGACGCATCAGTGATATAAATGTCGGTTGACAAGACAATACCAAATGACCAAAACGACAAAGGAAAAAAATACAGAGTTCAGGCAAGTGGGGTGAACAGACGCATCAGAGATATGAAACAATGAATCGGTTGACAAAACAATACCAAATGACCAAAACGACAAAGGAAAAAAAAACAAAGTTTAGGCTAGTGGGGTGAACAGACGCATCAGAGATATGAAATGTCGGTTGACAAGATACCAAATGACCTAAACGACAAAAGAAAAAATAAATAGAGTTTTGAATTGACAATACAAAACAGATATAAAGTACAAAAGAAAAGATTATGAATATTAGGAGATGACAACAGAAAGCAGGTAAAAGACAACGATAATGTAAGAAAAGTAATTTGAAAAGACAATTCAAATCTGACAAAAGAAAAAGTTTTCTGTTCAACTAACAATTCAATGCTAATGAATTACTACTCTTCTATATCTTGATTCTCGGACGCCGATCGCGGGGGCATAAACGGAGGCAAAGATGATCTGAAATTATAGTTACTTGATTGCATTGTTGATGACGATCCCTGACCCATGGTGTTCCACATCGGTGGTGGCATAGTTTGAGCATACGTGTCAAACCTAATGGGTGGTTGTTGATGACGAAAATGGGAAAGCTGTGAGTTCAACATGCTATTTTCATTTTGCATACCCCGTATTTCTGCATCTTTGGTCATGAAAAATTCCATCATCTCCTTCGTTTCATTTAACGCAAAGTTACGAAACTCTTGCGTAAAATCATCATAATCTTGAACTAAACCATAAGCCTCGACCTGTTATGAAAAAATTAAAATCAGATTCTCAACCATTACTATATCTAAAATCAAATTTACAGTGGTTTGTTGTATGCTTACATATGACAATTATTGTTGAGGCGGAATGGGTACATGTTCACGAGAACGTTGGATGTTGTGTTTAATACGGTAACCAGCATAACCGTACGTTCCAACCTCCCAATCGACTTTGGTGGTATATTTCTGCAGGTTAGTTACATGTCGCCAATACTCCATATACAAATCATAGTTAACGACACGTACTAATTCAATTGCAGGGAGCAGACAGTTTTCGCTCATCTCCTCAGCATTGTCGTTGTTCAAGTTGGAAATACGACTAGGCGGGTTGCTAGGAACGCCCCATGTTTGACGGTACTGCCTCCAACACCGATCTCCGAGATACATGTTATTCTTTAAAAAGAATATTACAATAAACAAAAAAACCAATCAATTAACCGAAATTCAAAGAAAATAAATAACATTCCAATGGAAATAAATTATAAACTCATAGTGTCTAGCCAAGATAATATAACCCTTTTCTCTGAGAGATTTATTGCTTTCCGTCCAATTTCAGAATCCAGGACCATGATCGCAGATTCCCACGGTTGCCAGGTCACATCGTCTACAGACAACTGATTCAGAGAAGTCCTTGAACGAACAATATCAATACTCTTCCTCCGTGTTCCCGTCCACCGAGAACATTTAGGCCACATTGATTCACTTTCAGGCGTTGGGTTCTTTGGACGACAAATACCGAGATATTCGTACCCCCAAAACTAGAATATCATGACAACCAATGGAATAAATAACTGAGCAACAAATTTTTTTTTTAAAAAGAATTATAAATAAGACTAAGAAATTTACCTCCAATATTTGGAAAGGTCCGGCCAATGAATTTTGTCCCCTGCTAGAAGCGACGAGACCGAAATACAATTTCGAAAATACAGCACTACCCCAGTCATAATCGTTAACTGCATTTAGATCCTCAAAACCAGTTAACCATCCAGCATCAATATAGGTTTTTGCATTTGAAAAGAAGAATTGACCCAAAACATACATATAGAAGGCTCTGGCCACTCTATCAGCAAGTATGTTATCATAAACAATTTCTAAAACCTCAATATCACTATTTCATAATCACATGTTTAATCATTCAACATATGTAAACCAATTTAATTAACAAAACATAATAATAAAACATACTCTAAATTTAATTTACAAAACAAATATAATTTATAAAAATTAAAAGAAATTACCTTGATTGCTAATACCGCTTGGATGTTTGAAAAAAGATTGAGCGGAGCCTCAAAAACGTAGGCGGGTCTTTGGGGGATCGTTAGTGAAGAACATGGTTCACAATAGGAGGAGGCGGAAGAGGGTTACACGAGAAGATTAGGGTTCAGGAGAAAAAAGAGAAGTTGCGGCTGAAGAAGAAGGCAGAGAAGATGGGGCGGGACGTTAAAACCTCGCTTGGAATTGTAGGCGGGGCGCTAGGACACCGCCCGTCCTTTTCAGCTCACACGCTTCTCTTGCACACGGATGACTCGATCAGGCGTAGCGCTGGCGCACCGCTCCATCAGGCGTAGTGCTGGCACACCGCCCGTCTCTTGGGCGTGGTCCTAGGAATCCGTCTATCATCAGGCGTTATCTTGTGTTACCGCCCCACATCAAGCGTTCAACTAGATGTCCGCCCCACATCAAGCGTTACGCTAGACAACCGCCCGTTCCAACAAGCGTTACGCTAGAAATCCGCCCAATAACAGACGTTGTACTGGAAGACGGCCCGATCATTTTTAGTCTCTGGACCGGACCAAAGAGTAAAATTTTTACTCTTTACTCTTTGGTTATACTCTAGCCATTGTGGATACCCTAAGAGGATTGAGAACTGTACCGATTCATGAGTTCTGGCAACGTTGTATCTAACTCTTTCTCCAGGTCAACATCCTCTTGCAAATGCTTACGTTTCAGGACAATGTCTTCTTGTAAATGCTGATGTTTCAGCTCTGCTTTCTTCTCTCCATGCTGTTGAAATAAGATTTCTTTTTCTGCTTCAAATAACTTTATGCCTTTTGACCGGGACTCAATGAATTTCTCGATCTTCTTGTTTCTGCACAAAGCAACACCCACCATATCACCACATAATGAAAATACGAGAAAAATGAGTTCAAAAAAACCCTATTTTTTAAATTATGCTCCCTCCATTTTTAGAAAAGTGTCACTATCTATTTTCTAAATTTAATTTATTTTTAGACTAAAATAAAAAAGTAATAGTAACACTTTTATAGAAACAGAAGAAATTATAAGGAGTATATATTATAACGGAACATACTGATAAGAAAGTTTCACAGCTACACGTGACGAGTAGACACTGGAAAATGAACGCATCTCTAAGTTGAAGTAAAAATCCTTCATTCAGATAACAATTATCAGTCTGATTGTTTGAATATACAATTTACAAGCTCATCTATGTACCTTTTGGTTTGAGAACTCTACTGATTGGACAGGTTAAGAACTATTACCTGATTTTAAGGTCTTTGGTATTTCCGGAATCTACAACGTTCAACTGCTTTTTCCTGAATTCTGCTAGCTTTTCTTGAAAAACTCTATCTTTCTCCACCCCCTCTTGATGAATCATCTCTATTTGAGCCTTGAAAAACTGTTCTTGTTGATCCATCTGTAAAAAGAATACATCAGACTCGTATAAGACAGTTATTACGAAAGAGTAAAATTAGAAAAACAAACAAATCGTAAATGCAGACCTCACAATGCTGGTATATTTACTACTACAATCCTTTACTATTAAGTTCTCTGAAGTACTACTATGACAAAAAAAAATTAAGATAGATGCAAAAAAAAAAAAAAAAAAAAAAATTCAAGATGCCAGTCACAATATATTTACATCAGGGACATGATTCATGTATGATGTTGGGGATTTTCAGAAATTTCTAAAAAGAGGAGAAAGAAGGAAACTACTTCTACAACTATGACCACAGTCAAAGAAAGAATAACAGACAAGCAAGATCAATGAGAGCTAATATTCAAAGGCCTACTAAAACCAATTTAGCAACGAGGAAAACCGACAGCAGCTGGTAGTTAATGCTTTAGAATAGTAATTAGTTTCGGATCTCACCTCTTCCTTGTTTTGTTCATATTGCAATAATGCTCTTTCCCACACAATACGGTTCTCTTTTGCCGTCTTTCGTAATCTCTCACTCAACACCCCAATTGTTTCTTCCATGGCCTTTACATTTCGTTGATTTTTATCGTCCTTAATCTTAAGCCATTGCAGCTTCTGATTGTCTTCACCCATTTGCTTCGTTGGGATTACCACCATCTCTTCATATGACCTCATTTCAAATTTCAGCTTTGACTTATCTGGTTAAGCACGTCGAAGCATGAAAATAAAAACATAGCGCTAGATGTGGATATTTAACTACCTTTAGAAGTAACAATTTTATAAGTATCTCAAAGGAAATTATTTTATACTAAGAAAAATAAAGGCTGGATGTTCAAAAGCAAGTGCATTCCAATCTGTTATCACTATGCTAGGCGCTTTAATGTGTCGCACAGATCATTGATTACAATGATATGTAACAGACCAAACTTCGGAATGGTGCAGAGATATAATGAACGCCCACTAATAAACTTTTAAACAGCTCAGATAATTGCACTACAAACGACAAAGATATATTGTACGATGACATTCAATAGAAAGACATACTACTGAAGCTTAAGATGTGAAGTGAACCTTTAGAATGGTGGTTGTAGCTATCCATATCCTCCTTGTTTGCTATGAAACCATACAATTTGCGTTTTCCACCTACAGAATAGAGTTCCGCCGCGATCCCAAGCATCCCTGTCTCTTCCTTCCCCAATAAAATGATTGTGGAGTCTCTCAGCTTCAAGGTAGCCCATAGGTGTACCTTCAAATATGAGAAGACTCATCCCTCGATGCCCGTTCGGACCATAGGAGTGCCGAGCCTTTAATGCATTATACCCACTAAATAAACCAAGTAGAACTGGATTACCCATGCCAATCCTCCTTAATTTTGTAGCTAGTCGCTTGGGTTGCAACTTTCTTTTCGGTTTTCTTTTTTTATCGGCTTCCGATTGTATTCTTTGGGTTGAGGTACCCCTCTTAAGTACCTTCTTTCTTTAATGAATTTTCTCTTGATCGATCAAAAAAAAAATAACACAAAATTATATGAGATACGTAGGAGAAGACAGGAAGCGATAAATAATATAAATAATAAAAGGAACAAGAGGTAAATAACTAAAAAGAGTAGAGCAAAATCCAGAAACTCCTGATGATGGTTAAGTAGGATATAAAAATGCATGATTGGTTATGGTTCTTTAAAAGGACCATAAAGCGGATATGTAAAATAGTTTAACCATCCCCCACTAGCAAAATGGTGAAGCCAACATTTTATCATGACAAATCTATCTTAAAAACTCAATCATACCTTCTCATTTTCGTCTTGATCTAGCGGAGTGTTCATAACCACAACCATGGCAGGCCAGACAATTTCTTTATCAGGAACCGATTGGCGGAGACCATGCCATTTACCATGTACCTCACCAACTGGTACAACAGAAGTTCCTTTCTGGCGTAGCTCCTCATCTAAGAATTCTGCAAACTCTCTGTGAAGCTTCACCCTCCTTGATCCTTTGGTCTTAGCATGGGCCATTAGTGGTTGCAATCCATTGTACCAATCAATTTCGCCTGGTCCTTTTTGGCATGCTGGACAGTGCCACTGCTGCATAGATGAATTTGTTTCCTCGAGGCTCAGTTTATCTAATATGTCGAAGAACTTCTTGAGCTGCTTGTTTTTTTTGCGGGTCTCATGGCTCTTCTGGCTTTCATCTGAATCACAAACATCAGAATAGATGTCATCATCGCTATCTTCGATCATGTCTTCATCATCCTCATCGTCGATGTCATCTTCGACATTCTCAACTGCATATGGTTGAACTTGGACATCTCTTGCACCCCACTGCCAACCACGTTCTAGAGGAGGAGGAATCTGGGCTGGTGGTGCCATGTACTCCTTCTACAAACCAGTATTGGGAGATTGTATTTTTGTATTTCCTCTCCCACCTGGTCTAGTATCCCGCCAGGAACCTACTGTAGCCTTTCCTGGTCCCCGGGACGTAGAAGCGAAATTTTGGACACCGGTGTTCTGGTAGACCTGCCCCACCTCGGTTTTTGCTGCGAGACACTACCTCCCACTCAGTATTTTTACCAGAATCGACGCTTAGCTCTGCGGTATTAGAAACCAGATGAACAACTTCAGCCTTTTTATTACCAGAGCCTGAACCTCCAAAGATTTGTCCACCCACACCTTTCCCTTTTGAGGATGAATTACTACTACCAGGAAAAGATGGCTTGCCACCCCCTTTTTTCTGACTCATTTTGCCTCCTGCATCATTTAAACAACGAAATATTTAATTATAACTTGATAAGCCATTTGATATGAAAAAATAGGTATTCTCAAGGGAAGAAAAATTTGAACCAAGGAAATTATTTACAAAAAATTACATTTGCAAGGCATTCAGGCTCAAAAATGACAGTGAATAGCAAAGTATCTAATTCCAGCAATCAGATAACTTTAACAGACTTGGGGGAGAAAAACAAAAGGACTTGAGCTGCTACCAAAGAATGTGTAGCATTTCGATTTTAAAGCGCTTACGCGCCTCGTTTTTGAAAAAAGAAATTCAAGAGAGAACATATTCTTGCAGATTGTATATACTCCTTTCTCCCCTCTAGTCCCATATATAGCATAACTTTTCTAAAAGTGAACGCCAATAATTCTAAAAGACCCAAGAACACGAGTGATCAACATACACTTACCTACTTAAGCACTATCAGAAATACCTAGTAGTAAACAAAATGCTGAAAGACTCAAGAACACAAATAATCTCATATTAGCCTAGAAACATGAGCTTGCCTATTACTACCCATTGTAGGTTTGGGTTGTCAGTTCCTAACTCTTTAATATAGTTCCATTGAGCTTGCCTAAGATTTGGATATGGTGTACCATACATGCATGTAAGGAGCCATTCAGGCTTAGATGGATCACTAGTAACCAGGCAATGTATCATGTTGTTATTGTGGGCAGCTATTTCCAGATGAAAACCATATTTACCAAAGCAAGACTAAACCACCAGCTAGTCCTATGGATTTTACATAGAAAGTATTAGGGTAATTCATATGTCTGACATAGTTCAAAAAAATTTCAGAGTCAATCTTTGTTTCAGATAGAAAGATTATATCTGGATTATGAATACTATCTAAGTCTTTGAGGTGGTCTCTAGTTTTTTTGTTTGCAAAACCATTATAAATTCAAGATAGGATTCTCATCTTTATGGATTTAATAGTTAAGGACCATATAATATGGTTACAATGCAATTTATGAGAAGAGTCACTCAAAATGATGTTAAAGCTAAAGTGCAAATCAAAAACATAAAAGGAAAAATAATTGTAAGACAAGAACCAGTGAGGTAGATATAGATATTTAAAATTAAAATTGTAGTTATGTCTAATAGTTACCTGATTCTCCCCTGCATTGAGTTCAGAATGCTTAATGCTTGCAGTGTCCATATTGTTCTGTTCTGCAGTCATTTCCATTGGTGTGGATTCAATTTGAATGGAATTAGCTTGGTTGGTTTCTACAAGATCAGTTTGTGCTTTTCCAGGAATGGGAATAGTGGAAATTATGTGTCTCTTTCCAAGTCTAGCAGTTTCCTCAGGTTCTTTATTTTCCACAACAGGTTTATTAGCAATGGTGCTTCTAGTAGGAACAGATACCATAAGACCATCATTTGGTGGGGTAAAAACAGTGGACTTGCCAGTTTTTTTGGAGTTTTGCTTCAAACAGGGAACATTGCTTCTTGTGTGCATGATATTGGTCTTTTTTTATAGTTTTCACACTAGTGATTGGAGCTGGTTTCTTGTAGATTGCATCTAGCTGAGCAGTCATATCTTCACAGGTGTTTTTGGAATGTTTCAGAATGTAACAGTCTTTGCAAATTTTGTGTGGCTGATTTTCATAAAAATACCTCACCCACCTGGTGAGTCCAGCAGTAGTGATAGCCAATATTCCTTTCCTTAATAATGTTGACAAGTTTATGTTAACACATACTTTAAAAATCTCTCCAATAAATGGTAAACCAGTTGGTGGCTCAATTGTAATTACATCTCCCATAATTTTGCCCATTTCTGCAACCGTCTTTTGATTCATTTGTTCAGGTAGCAAATGCTTCAATTGAATCCAGAAAACTTGATTATCCCAGGGAAGATCTTTGTAGATGATTCAAGGGAAATAATCAAAGGGAACAACTAGGTAAATATCAATACTCCAAGGTCTTTCATTAAAAACTTTGTCAAGGTGTTCCCAGTTAGCAAAAGTGAAGATCATACTTTTAGGATCTACCTCAAAAATCTTTATATCTTCAGCAGGTATAAAATCCCAAATGTGCTTTGATATGCTTCTCCACCATTTTGTCTGTCATTCTACCCTCAATTATAATCTTGCCAATGAGAGTAGCTTCCAGATCAACATCATCATCTTCAACAAATTTATTATTCGGGTAAATAACCAAACCAGCAGAGTTCTTATCATTTTCCAAATTGGTACTGTTTAGCTTAGTGGTGATTTGTTTTACTTCAATTTTTCCATCACTCACAGTGGGGACAGATTGGGAAGCCATGGCAAAATTGTTGTTTTGGTACAGAGCTAAGATTACTAAAACTCTTGGTTAAGCTTGATTGATATGATTTTAGGTTTTGAATGACGGATTTATATGGATGGTTGTTTTGATTGGAATAACTTTCATACCTTAAATGGATATTTCTTGAGGATATTCCTACAATAATAACAAGTCAAGGGGTTTTTGTAACTGATTTTTGAATTTTGAAAATAGCTAATTAATCGTGAATTGATTTATGCTGAGTTAAATAGTAGGTTTTAAGTGGAATTAACCAGCTCTAATTTTCCATTCTATCAAACGATCTGAACCCAAAGCTTCCACAAGCAAATTACCAATGGTAGTGACTGCAAACGAGGAGTAGACAAACGTCATTACTGCAAATGAGGTTAGGAAAAACGCCATATTCCGTACAAACATCTGAACTGTTGCTGGGGAGGAAAAAGAAAACTTAGTTAGACATCAAAACAAGAAGAAGCTAATCTTTTAACTTTAAAAGACAAAAACCAATTGACAAGATCGAAGATTTTTTGAATCTAACGCCCGTAAAAATTCAGTATTATACTTTTATGATCATTTGAATTTGAAAAGAATTTTGAAAACTAGAGAAAAAATCGAAAATGAGTTGACTCAGAAGAACCTCGATTCACAGAGACTCTCTCTCCTGGTTTACCGTATTTGCAAAGAGATAAAAGGGAATGCAACATGATTTCCTACCATGCAACTCAAGGTTTTCGGCTAGGTAGTGGGATCATGTCCAGAATTCACAAGAGGATCATACATACGGGTACGGTTTACAAACCTCTACGGTTTGTGAATAAAATCTTTAATATTATCTTGTTTTGCTGGTAATTTCTTCGTCTGATGTCGGAATAACCTCATTCTTTTTACGTTCTCTTCGTATTTCAATTCAATCCAAGATGGTCTTAAGAAATCCTGATTTTGGATGAGTTAAACTTGGTTTTTTTCCCTTCTTCACTTGTAGAACTCAATTTCCTTGTTCATTTCATGTCGCAATGAACTCCTTTCTTCTTCTTTGGCATTGGGATGCTTGAATACTTAGAGTACTTCACTTCTTAGCTCCTTTGTATCCACTTCCACTCTTATTGCAATGATTCACCTAATATAAGACATAAGATAGAAAACAAACGTAATAACAAGTAATATGCAAGAATTATAACAAATATTAGTATTGATTTGACACCAAAAACATATAAATTACGTACTTATCAAAGATGCTATGGGAAAAATATAGGCCATGTTAGCTTTCTATGTCGGTACAAAAAATACTTTTTCGAAAAAGATAAAAAGCAAGTATGGAAGATAGAGTAATCAAAAAAAATATAAATTAATTGGAAGGCGTAATAAAAATTAGATATTTTTTGTGAATGATGTCAACAACTATAACTTTATAAAAAACAACAAAATATAAATTATATATCCAACGACTTTGAGCATGCTAGCTTATAAAGCTCTCCTAGTAGGTTTGTCTATTTCAGATGTCTCTGTTTAAATCGGTTAGTCTCTTGCTTATGTGGTTTGTGGGACTTACTCCCTGCTCATTAATATGTTTGTATTTTGTTCTACTTTTCTTAATGAAACCTCAGTTTCACTCGGCAAGCAGAAAATATAATAGAAAAAACTGCTTTAATTTTGGCGAATCTTCCATAAGCAAAGGTAAAGTATATCAACAGGAAATACAACACAACTGCAGACTCCATGGCAAAGACATCAAGGATTTAAAGTCTCCAACACATTTCAACAAAGTTTCAACAACAAGTCCAAAAGTCTTTTATATTATATAACGTGTTTGTTAAAAAAGAAATTGATTACCTGTTGTATTATATTATTTGATTTAATATGATTAAAACTTATATATATATATATATATATATGTATAAACTTAATTTCCTTTTGTTATCATTACTCTACATTATCTTGATATTTTAGTGTCATTTTTCTTATAAAATCCAAACAAAAATGAATTTGAAGTTAGTTTTTTTGTTACTTATTATTCTTATAAGCCTCTATATTCTTACAAAAAATGAGCGTATTCCGAGACGTATAAGACCACTATCTACCACTTTAAAAATCAGTCATTGAAGATTAACAATTGAAATTAAACTTTGTGGATGGTTAGGTTCCATATCTCTGGATGAACTCATTTTTTGTAGGAATGTATAGCCTTTTAAAAAAAAACATGTAACCAAAAAATTAGCTTCAAATTTTTTTCCGCTTGAATTTTATAAGAAAATGATACCAAAATATCAAAATAATGTCAATCTAATCGTATCAACGGATCTTTTCCCAAAAAGTAAATGGAAAATCATTATCTTGATGATACAAGAGATATCGATGCTAGAAAAGAGAAGGAGAACGACAAAGAATCAATAAAAAACACATAAATATCTGTAAGAATATCACATTTCATTAAAATATCAAGAGCTAATGTTGGCAAAATCAAAGAGTTTTGTTGGACAAACCCAACAGTTTTGTGGTTACCACCGGGTGATGGTTCTTCTCTTGTCCCACATCCTCTTGACCAAGGAAGAGCTGGTAAGTTTGGTTTGATTTTAGTAATGATTGTGCTTAGTTACTGTTTAGTTTTGGTTTCGTGGTGTGGTTTAGTAGTTACTGAATAAATTTATTTTTTGAGGGTTAGATTTATGTATTCCTAATACAACATGAGGCTTGATTAAACTCCAGATGAGTATTATTGGAAGATTATATGAGGGAGTGGGAAATATTCAAGTTCCAAATTTACTTGTGGAAGACTTTATTTCACTTTTTGTGGGAATGGCTCGACCTAGGCGTATATCTGATATGCTTGGACTGTATCACAAGGGCTTTGTTGCCGCATCTGTGAGTAATTTTTTGATATCTTATATTTATGGTTGATTTTGTTTGGATTGAACATTCTTGAATTGTTTTAGCTGTTAAATGGTTTTACCTGACATTGAGTGGTATTCAACTACTAAAGATTAGCTGAAAATTGATGCTTATGAGAATCTGAATTAGCTAACTGAGTAGTCTTTGTTGTGGAACATGATTTTGTTGAAAACAGCAATAAGTCAGCTCCTTTCTTTTAGTTGTTTAGGTTTAATTTAACAATCCTTTTACCAAAATAGTGTTTATAAATTGTATAAAATGAAGGGATACAATCACATAATTTAATTATCGTAACAAAAAAATAGGTATAAAATGAAGGGATCATAACTTTCTATGTTTTCTAAAAAATCATATTTATTTAATATGTGTTCACATTTAATATACTTTTATAATTAATTTAGTATTAGATATATTGTAATAATATAAATTAATTATAATAATATAAATTAATTAAAAAAGTTTTTTTATATTTATTGTAGTTTCTTAACTATATATATATTTTTCTTTTTTGCTAATGAATCTAGTTTTTCTTAGAAGCAAAGTTTTTTTAACTTACAGTATGGTGATTGCGTTGTCAATCATTGTATCTATTACCCTCCCTTATAAGGATATAAAGGGATTTGATAGAAAAGTGAAGAAATGGATATTGAGTTGCGGGGGGTTCTAGGAGAACTTCGAAGAGGACAGATGATTATGACTACAGTGCAAGTGGCAAAAAGATACCAGTTGAGGATGAGGGTGTACAAACGTACATGGGTCATGCTGTGGTGATAGTGGGTTGGAAGAACTACAATACATTACAAATATCTGAATTGGTATGGGCTAACATTTGGTGAAGCTGGATTTGGATGGGCTAAGAGTGAAGCTATTTATCATGTATACATGCCACAAGTCTTGAAGTGGCAGTAACATGAGTGCTTAGAGAAATATGATTTAGTATCTCTAAAGTAGTGGTAGTGGAGCTTGTTGCTGTTTTAAAATTACGTTACATTGAATTTGGTATTCCTTTGTTTCGTGAACTTAATTTGTTTGTTATCCTAGTATTGGTTCGTCATATCGAAAATTTTTTAATCTGATAGCAAATTTTCAAATCTAAGCCTTTTATTATGATTCCTTCAAGGTTTCATATATTGGGTTCTCATGTTTTGTCTCTGAAATCATAAAAATTAGTAGAAAAGATTGTGAATCATTTAATCTTTAAGTTGGTTATGGTATAGATGACATCAAACTAGCAAAAAAAAGAAAAAGATATTCAAATTGTTTCAATTGACAAGTGGGAATTTTTTATTACAGTTTGT
This sequence comes from Papaver californicum, assembly GCA_023531435.1. Classification (NCBI taxonomy): domain Eukaryota; kingdom Viridiplantae; phylum Streptophyta; class Magnoliopsida; order Ranunculales; family Papaveraceae; genus Papaver; species Papaver californicum. The sequence goes on along the minus strand of JAJJMC010010644.1, from coordinate 635,314 downwards.
TTTGGACACATGAATGATCAAGATTCAAAAGATTATGAATTTTTTCTGAATGAGTTACAAAAGTTTTATGGAAATTGAACTTAATCTTGATATGGGTTTCGATCATTTTATTCAATCTTGAAATTATAGAAAAAAGTTATGGTTACAAGATAAAATTCAAGGATCTTGTTAATATTTTTATAGAAAAATATAAAAACCCTCAAATATTTTGGAACTCGAAATAAACCGTAAACCTTTATATAGGAAGATATACGATCTAACTAGCAGAGTATAAAGAAAATATGTAGAAAGTTACTGAGATAATTTGCACAATATTTTCTAGTTTTTGAGAAGACATATTTCATGAAAAGGTCCAGGAACAAAACTTTATTTCTGCAACATCGATTCTAAATTTATGAACCTTTCTAAAACAGGGTGTATATTCTGGCCCTCCTTATTAGAAAATATTATTTTTCCATATTATGATAAACCAACAAATTAGTTTATAGTTGTCATTGTGGCTTAAAAGAAAAATAATGATTCTAAGCAATATGTACAAAATTCAGCGACGACGGCGACATGACAAGTTTTCAAGGCTTAGATTTGAAACTTTAATAGTGACATTGACAGTCTAGATTTCATTTTCTTTTTTTTTAAATAAAGTTTCTACAGAGAAATTAAATGAAAGAATTTTTTTTCGACAAGTTTATCATCATTCTAGAGAAAATACAGTTCGCCAAATTCCTAACGTTTAGGATAGTTTTTCTTAAGTCTTAACCATGGTTTACTGTATTTGTCATATTGTATCTGTATTTTTTGATACTGATCCATGATCATCAACCGTATCTATGTTGTATCGACCTGTATCCATAGATAAGTAAGAATACCTTCTAATACTTACAAGGAGGTTCCTTTGAAGCCAACAACTGTATTCATTGTCATTAATGATTAATCTTTTTTTCATAATGGAGAATCAATGAAATTTCGATCAACTGTCTCAATATCTAATACATAAGTGTTGTGATAGACTGAGAATGATCCTTTGAAGATTCATCTAGTATCTACACATATCCTCTACAAATAAGATATCAACTAGAAGAGCCAAGTCAACCATCTACTAGTTATTCAAATTTTAAAGAAGTTAACTCGAATTTTAATATCTTTTTATATTATTTTATGACCAACATAATCAATAAAATATTCTCAGTCATATCTAATATTAAATAACAATATTTTTTTATTCCAATTTATTGTACTTGAAATTATATCTAAACATCTAATATATATAATCCTTAGTCAGTTTCGATCGATATCTATATTTATAAAGACCAATATAATACCAATAGTTCGATATCCAATACGGCCAACCATGGTCTTGACTAGTCTAATTCCATTAGCTTCTTGTTTGCACATCCCAACAACTAACTCCACTTCTTTTAACGTGTTTGGATACAAAAACAAAAGGGCTCCTGCTTCTCTAAAAGCAGAGGTCATAAATAAAATATTTTTACTTCACAAAAAAATTAATTTTTCTATTTCTAAAAGTTATTCTGAAATTCAATACCCAAACAAACTTCTAATTTTTTTTACTTTCATAAGTCAAAAAGCAACTTCTAAAATGGTATCCAAACAACCTATTTTTTTTTTAAAAAAAACAGCCTATTTTAGGCGAATTTGAGGGCTACCAAAAACTAATTAAGGGCGACTAATAAGACAAAATAAGGTCATTTCGAAGTAATCACAATACATCCATTATCCATCTATTTCCTATAATGACTAATATACCCTTGCTTAATTAGTGTTAATTTTGATTAATTAGTTGATTAATTTGGTTATTAGAAAATGATTTGAGTTAGTTTTGGATTAGAAATTAGTGTTTTAGATTGATTTTTCGAGTTTTAGTTTTGTACAATCGGTAGGATCGTGATTTATTTTCCTACCGATTGTACAATCGTTAGTTTAATGGAGTACTTAAACTAACGATTATGTAAGTTGCCCCAAATTGAATTTCTCAAAACTTCCAAAATTTCGAACTCTTCATCTTTCACAATCGGTAGGTATTGAAAATTTATATCTATCGATTGTAAACATATAATAAATTAAACTTTAAAATTTTAAACTTTGTAATCGGTAGTTTAAAGATCAATTTTATCTACGGATTATAATGGTTTTGTTGTCCAGGACTTTTCTTGATACAATCGGTAGTTAGTGAACATAAATAACTACCGATTGTGGATAATCGGTAGCACGTGAATTTAATAACTAACGATTGTATGTAATTGGTAGTTTAAAAACATTATTATCTACCGATTTTGCCGATTTTGCTTAACATCTAACTTCGTAATACTATTCATCATCCGAAGAAAAACTTGTTCAAATAAACTTACTACATATTGTTCATTAAACTTGTTCAAAAAAACAAAAAACATCTGAATAAACGAAACTAAACACACTATAGAAATTCAAAGTGATCAATCTCATTGGTAGATTACACTTAAACACTTAAGCAAACCTCTTCAACGGGTCGTATTACGCCCGGGGCAACGTTCTTCACTTCTTCAGAGAATAATCAACACAAAAGGGTTGTATTCTTCCATCACCCTTAGGATCTCGAAATGAGGTTGGTACCTGAAATCTGAACGTTTCCATCTTTTCCATTCCTCCAGAGATTTGGCAACAACTTCATCATCAGTTTCATTCCTAATTCTTCTTTCATTCACCTTAGCGGTTAAAGAAGAAAATTCTGGTTCTTCCTTTGTGATTTCCATATATCAACAAAAAAGGCCTGCTCTGTTCCGGTTGTTGGGGTTACCGGTTTCGTTACAAAAGTTATCATGGACATGTTCTAACCATTGCATGCTAATTACACCATTCATCCGACGTTCATGACCCCTTACTGGATAATGTAATACCATGTTTCGACATAGGGATAAATCTTCGTCTAGGGTAAAATTCTCTGCATTAATCCTAAAATTTTCGTAACCCGACATTACATGAAAACGCGAGATTAGAAATTTTCTATGAAATGTAAAAGATGTGGATTTGAAATGGGAATGATAGATATAAATTCATTTATTTATAGGTGTATGAGAATACAAATTATAGTCGTTGATCAACGATAACAATTCAGAACGGTAACAAAACGGTAACAAAATTGGAAATCGATTTTTTTTCAAAAATTTCAATATTTTTGTACAAGCACAATCGGTAGTTTAAGAAAATATTAAACTACCGATTATGATAAGTAGCCCCAAATTGGAAATCGAGATTGTTTTGAAAATTTCAACATTTTGTACAAGCACAATCTGTAGTTTAAGAAAATCTTAAGCTACCGATTATGATAAGTATCCCCAAATTGGAAATCGAGATTTTTTTGAAAATTTCAACATTTTGTACAAACATAATCGTTAGTTTAAAAAAATCTTAAACTATCGATTATGATAAGTAGCTCCAAATTAAAAATCGAGATTTTTTCAAAAATTTCAAAAATTTGTACAATCACAATCGGTAGTTTAAAAAATTCTTAAACTACCAATTATGATAAGTAGCCCCAAATTGGAAATCGAGATTTTTTCAAAAATTTCAACAATTTGTACAATCACAATCGGTAGTTTAAAAAATTCTTAAACTACCGATTATGATAAGTAGCCCCAAATTGGAAATCGAGATTTTTTCAAAAATTTCAACAATTTGTACAATCACAATCGGTAGTTTAAAAATTTCTTAAACTATTGATTATGATAAGTAGCCCCAAATTGGAAATCGAAATTTTTGGAAAACTCCTGGACACTCGTAATCGATAGGTTTAAATTTGTACAAACTACCGATTATGATTAGTAGCCCCAAATTGGAAATCCAAATTTTTTGAAAACTCCTGGACACTCTCAATCGGTAATTAAAATTTTGTACAAACGACCGATTGTCGCTGAATGTACATAATCGGTAGTTTAAGTAATTCTTAAACTACCGATTACTGATTAATTTACTCAATCGGCAGTTGTTTCAAACCCGCTAAATACCGATTGTACATGTAAAATTTATAGAACATAACTTGTTAAAAATAAATCGATGGAAAATCAAATGATAACTCAAAAAAAGTACATATAATCATCTCAAATCGGAAACCTTCAAACCAGAAATGTTAAAAACTAAAATAATATCCTTCAATTTAACGATTACAACCTAATTCCTAACTTTTTTGGTTTTAAGAAGAGGAGCACGAGCAACAGAGGCTTCAGGTTCATCAGCTTGAGAAGCAGGGACATTGGCTCAAAGAGCAGCACTCGTTGAACCGCGAAAACGTTTAGTCTTCTTAGTAGTTACATTCCTCGTCGCCGTCGTGATCGTACATGTATCTCCAAACTGGGGAGCATAATCTTCATTATCGAGGTTGAGGAGGAGGTCTTTATCTCCCCCATTGAGGCACGAACCTACCTTGTTCGACAGAAATGCAATCCTCTTCTTCTATTTTTAGGAAATAATAATCAAATGATTATTATCTATAATATTGACCCGTAAAACTAAATCAAAAGGAAATAACATTACGTACCATCCTTGCTAAGGCCGACGGGTTGTCTTTGAAGATGGACCTATACTCGTGCACCCTGGTGCTCTTTCCTTTGTCTTCGTGGATCACTTTAAGATGAGAATGCTCCCGGTACCATACCATATAGGCTGAGGTTATCTCATCACCTCGGTTTACAGGTCTCCCCTCGTCGATCATGTAATGCATTCTGTTGTTCCAATCTTCAATAGATGGGTTGGGCGTGTAAACAACTTGGATCGTGTCTTTACCACAAATACTATTTGGAACGTCCAATTTGAACTTGTTGTGGATGTGAGGCCTAGGTTCTACTTGGGCATAACCCATTTGACGTAGGACCCTAGAGGCATTGTAGATTACATATCATGTTGGATGCCACAAGGGTCCAAAGTACATGGCCAACTCAGACCTTCGCGCTATAGTACCATCAGCTAGCTCTTCCCTGTAGGGATCAAAACATACATCTGGGGACGCCGTGGAGTCTAGGTTCCTCCTCAAAGAAATCAACTCCTGCTCCTTGAACCTTGAATGGTTGCCCGAAAAGATGTATTTTTTTCCTCGGGTTGTGCCTCTCTCCCAATCTGGGTTCTGTTTTGCCAACTCCAGGGAGGGAAAGTGATCGTAGATCCAAGCCTAATGAACATATGAAACCAAGTATGAGAAAATTGAAAGAGCAAAAGAAGAAAGAATAAATAACAATCAAACCATCAATGGAGTTACTAAAATACCTACAATAAGCTCATGTTCCCGGCTATTTGGCTAGTCTCCTCCCGGGATGCCTTTCTCATCTCTTCCATCAAAAACGTAAGACATGCCGTGCCCCACGAATAGTCTTGAAGAAAAGTTGTAGCAGGTTGGCGTCAACCCGATTGCCACTAGCATTTGGAAAAATTACACATCCCAAAACGCACAGAAGATATGCAGTTGCTGCAGCTTTGACCTGGTCATCGCTGAACTCTGGGTTGGCCTTCTCTTTATCCAAGGTGCCTCTGAACCTTTCCATCAGATGAACCATACTAAATTGCCTGGTTCTGTATTTTAGCGCACCGGTCAAACTCTTGGTTGGAGGTTTGTTGGTCCCAACTAAATCACTTCTCGGTCAAAACATAAAGCTGGTCCCAGCTTAACGACTTCACATAGTCAAACTTGACTGCCTCTCCATGATCCGTCAGACCTAGAATCTGCACCACATCATCGGGTGTGATGGTCATCTCTCCCCACGGCATGTGAAAAGTATCGGTCTCCGGATAATACCTCTCCATGAATGCCGATATCGACACCCGGTCATGCTTTAACATGGAGTTTGCGGCGGCCGTAGATAGCCCCGAGTTCTCTATAATTTGCTGGAACCAAACACACTCACCTTCCAACGGCCAGCCGTTTATCTTGTATGGTGCAGCCGTAGGTTTCAGTAGACGGACCGCATTAAAATGGTCCTAATATACACAACGAATTAAAAACAATTAGAATAAAAGTTAACACTTCTACGAATAAGAAGACAATATGTTAAGAATGGTGTTTTATAATTATTACCTTGGTAGAGTATATTTCTTTGGCCCAAGAATCCTTGTAGCCAAACAATAGACGTCCTCGGTCTCTTGGGAGCCCGGAGATTTGACCTTGTCGGGGACCCTTAATCTTCAGAGAGTCGGGGACCTTGTGTCCTCGTCTCTTCCTTGGTTGTTTCTTTGTACCAGTTTTTTCTTCTTCTTGGGTAGCATTTGGTCCACCTCCTTCGAAGTGTTGAGCTTGAGGAGAACTTGGTCTTCCTTCTTCGTTTTGGCTAGCGCTCTTTTGTCGTCTAGCACTAGCGGTAACCTTCTTACCGCCTCCAGGACGAGGCCCCGATAGAATTGGATCATTCTTTTGCTTAGTACACTTTTCCCTTTTTTGATACAAGATAAAGAACAATTATTTCAGTATATAATCGGTAGACAAAGTAAATAGAACTCAACATATTGTTAACAATCGGTAGGCAAAAAAACAATGTAACCACTGATTGTGCACAATCGGTAGTTACATAAAAAAATTAACTATCGATTATCACTAAATTTGTATCCGGTAGAATAATCAGTAGTTTAGGTGTTAAAAAAACTACCGATTGTGATCGATGTTTTTGAGGATCACTAACCAGCCAATTGGAAGTTTAACACTAAACGAAACTACCGAATATCACTACTTTTGCATCCAGTAGAATAATCGGTAGCTTAGGTATAAATCTAACTACCAATTGTGATGGGTGTTTTTGAGGTTCATTACACAATCGGTAGTTTAAGCCTATACAAAACTACCGATTATTTCAAAAAAATTATACAGAAGAACAATCGGTAGTTTTAACTTAAAGATAACTAACGATGGTGCAGGATTTTCATGAACAGTGAAGAACACAGCCACAATCGGTAGTTTAATACAACCACGAAACTACCGATTGTGCAATCTAACCTAAAACCCTTGGTATTCTAGCAAGTAATTCATGCGATTTAAGCAATATAAACACAAATTATGGTAAACCCCTTACCTTATTGGAGACATCAACTGCTGGAGAGGCAGATTTTCGTAATCGGACTCCGTGTCTACTTCATCCTCATCGCATTCATAGCTTTCTTCATATTTTTCTTGAACAATTTCTCAATCTCTTATTATTTCGGTAAAAGGCGGCCACTGTGAATTAGGAGGTTGACGACTTGTTTGCTTTTGTCGAGGCATCTTTAGATTGTAGTAACGGCGATGAATTGGTTTAAGATTAATCGGTTGAAGATGAGAAGAAAATGGTGGAAAATCGGTAGTTTGAAGAGTAATTGGTAGTTTTGAAATTGAAAGGAGAAGAAGAGAATCGGAAGTTTGAATGGTGAAAGTGTGAAATAAATTTAGGTTTAGGTTTTATAAATGAAATGTATTTTGGTAATAATTAGATTAGTGAAAGGTTTTATGATAATTTTACATACCCTAAGTTACCCCTTAACTTCTTCCATTGGATGACTTTAAAAAAATAGCCCCTAAATAGTTTTTGTTAGCCCTCAAATTCACCAGGATTTTAAATGATCAAAACATATGCTTACTAAAAAGTCAAAATATGAAGTTTCTTCCCTTAACCATTTTCTCACACTGTATAACACATTATGGACAAAATCCTTCTCTGTCTTTAATCATAATCATAATAATTTTTCATTCTTCACTTCAAAATCTCTCTCTCTCTCTCTTCAGTATTAATCAAAATTGATTTGAGTAAAGAAGAAACAAAGAATTATTTCAACTTCTCCGCCAGAAAATCAAAAACCCGAATTTTTTCAAAATTCCAATTTCAATGGAGGATCAGAAAAGGGATGATCAAATCATTGATGGTGATGATAAAGACAATAACATCAGTGATGATAATTTCACATCAGAAGATGAAGGAGCAGAAGATTACACTAAAGGTGGTTATCATCCTGTTCGAATCGGTGATACATTTAACAGAAATCGTTATGTTGTTCAGAGCAAACTCGGTTGGGGTCATTTCTCTACTGTTTGGCTTTCATGGGATACTCATAACTCAGTAAGCTCTGCTCCTTTCTCCCAAAGTTGTTCCATTTCTTGTTTAATTGTGAATTTGAATTCTGGGTTTGTGAAATTATTGTCAACATTTCGATATTTTGGTGTTCAATTTGTAGAAATATGTAGCATTGAAAGTACAAAAGAGTGCACAGCATTATACAGAAGCAGCAATGGATGAGATTACAATACTTAAACAGATATCGGAAGGAGACTTACATGATAGAAAATGTGTTGTCAAATTATTAGATCATTTCAAACATTCTGGACCAAATGGGCAACATGTTTGTATGGTTTTTGAGTATTTAGGTGATAATCTACTAACAGTTATCAAGTACTCAAGTTACCGTGGGATGTCGATTCATATGGTTAAGGAAATTTGTTATCATATATTAGTTGGTTTAGATTACTTGCATAGAAAATTATCGATTATACATACGGATTTGAAGCCGGAGAATATTTTATTGTTATCGACGATTGATCCTGCTAAGGATCCCAGGAGATCTGGGTCTCCACTTGTTCTTGCCAATTGTAAGGATAGATCGAAGGTTGAGGCTGGACCTTCTAGACAAACTAAGAGCTTAAATGGAGATGTAGTGAAGGGACAGAAGAAGAAGATTCGGAGGAAGGTGAAACGGACAGCACCCGGTTGTACAGGGAAGGAAATTGTTGAGGAAACGGAAGTGAATTTATCAACAGATGGTGCAGTTGAAGCTGCCTGTGATACAAATTCAAATGTAGTTACTGAGGAAGACAAGCCGGATAGTTCTAGTTCTAAAGATAATTCGTCTAATGTTGATGAGGCAAAGGATGCTCGTCAAGCAAATGGGAAACCTAGTCGCTCTATGAGGCAGAAGATGTTGGAATTAGTTGAGCTTAAGTGTAAGCTGGTTGATTTTGGGAATGCTTGTTGGACATACAAACAATTCACAAGTGATATTCAAACAAGACAGTATAGGTGTCCAGAAGTTCTTCTTGGATCTAAATATTATACCTCAGCTGATCTATGGTCCTTTGCTTGCATTTGTTTTGAGTTGGCAACTGGGGATGTTCTCTTTGATCCTCACAGTGGTGACAATTTTGACAGAGATGAGGTATGTCTGCAATTTCTCATTGTAATTTGAATATAAATGTGTGTCTTACCTTCGAACTTTACTCTCTATATTGTTCATTTTAGAATGCATCAGTCATCAACAGTGTTTGGATGACTTACTTAAACAAGTAATTGCATGAAATGGTTCCGTATTGTACGTTGTACCATATTTTAAATTTGAGTATTCGAAATTTACCTGGTGAGTTGAGGGTTGGTGTAGTTGTTTAATTGCTTGATAAAGAATGTGTGTCAACTCTACATGTGTTGACAGTTGGCATGTCCTACGACGTACCATGAAATTGAAGTTATGTGTCCCAATATAAATTGGATGTCTGGCGATAGTGGTCCATGACAACAGGTCTAAAATTATTGTTTTGCAAGTAATTTGACCATTCATATCGGGGGTATAAATTATCTTTCTGTTTATCTGTTTGGCATATGATGTGGGATCTCAAAGTTAGAAGTGAACACCTCTTAGGTATATATCAACTTTTATCAATTTATAATCCATTTTAGGCTAGTTATGTCACACGACTCACACCCTCTTCTTTCTAGGTATTGCATTTTACCTCCCTCACTTAAAAACTTCCGATTTTCATGACTTTATCCAGCTTATTTGAGCTCTGGGAAACTTCTTTTCTATTTACATCTCTTATTTAAGCATTCGCTTGTGTATATTCAATAAGGAAAATATAGTCGCTTATCTGTACTGGGCATATTCTAGAGGTTTCAATAGCTTTGATTTGACTAATGGCTGCAGTCCAGCATGTGTCAAATAAGTTCTATATATCTGGCAAAGACTGCCTATTTTTATCAAAATAGTTGGTTTACCTATGTTTGCTAAAAAGAAGGAAAAGAACTATGAAATGCAAGTTAAGATGACGTTGGCTTCGTCAATGGATTAAGTTAGTTCAACGGGAAGAAACAGATTCGATCGGAAGGGTTGGTGAAGTCCATGTTAAAAGTTTTATTGTCACTGACAGAATTATTTTCTTGTGATTTTGCACGTGGTAGGGAGAATGACGCCTGTGACAAACACACATATTCGACATGTAGCATAATTTTCATTTTGTTGCACCTTGGGGTGAAAATGCTTCTGACTGGATATATATTTAGTTCTTTTTCATGCTATCTCACTTTAACCTTGCATCTTATCATCCGTTTCATGTTGATCTCTGTTACCTCAGTTTGCTTCTCTGAAGATTGGGCTGTCATGGGCTGTTAGTTCCTTGAATATACGATGATAATTAGCTATCTTTTATCATCAATTCTGTTACTGGAGTCATGGGTTTAGGAACAAGAATCATGTAAACTTCTTGTTTTGGTAGTTTCAAATTGTTTAATTTGTTTATTCTTATGTATAGAATGTAGTATCATGTTAGTAAGTCTATTTGAATTAGCAAGTCTATTTGAAGATTGAAAACAAGCGCTCAGTATAGGGTTGAAGTATGGTTGATTACTCACGATGTTTCCTTTCACAGGACCACTTAGCTCTAATGATGGAACTACTTGGAATGATGCCACGCAAGGTAAGCCAATTATCCCTATGAATACTGGAATTATCTTATTCTCTGAACTTCTTAACTAGATTCGAATACATTTTAGTTTCTTTTCTTAGTTGATTTTCAGTTTTGTGATTCTACACTTCTTTTGTCTTTTCAGATTGCATTAGGCGGACGGTATTCACGAGAATTTTTCAATAGATATGGTGATCTAAGGCACATCCGTCGGTTACGTTTCTGGCCCCTTAAAAAGGTTCTGATGGAGAAATATGAGTTTAGTGAACAAGACGCAAAAGAACTGTCCGACTTTCTGGTACCCATACTGGATTTTGTTCCTGAGAAGCGTCCAACAGCAGCTCAGTGCCTTGAACATTCTTGGTTCACTTCACGTCCTCGTCTTCGTGAATCTTCCGCAGTGCAAACCTTAGCTGCAGATGGCGGTGATTCAGATACAAAAAGTAGAGATAAAGATGAAAGAGAAGCAATGGAAGTAGGTCTGGGGAAGATTGCTATTGATGGAACAGCACCACCCATTAAAGATCGTCAACCAAGTTATTCTAGGCCCTATACAGCGAAGACGCGTAGTACTAATTCAAGGTAGTTCTTGGCACAATGTTTTCTTTATTCGATTTTATATTTTAGTCCACGTTGTTTTATCCACTGCAGCTCTCTATTGGATGAGTAATGAGGAACTATTTCTTCCTCGTCAGTGATATCCAGCATTGTGGTGTAGATATGTGTGATTTACCGAGTGATTGAGTCATTGAGAGATATAATATGGTCCAGTATGGAAAGATAATACCAGGCTAAGTAAATTTAGACTACAAGAGAATTCTTTTTTTTGCTCTGTTTTGACTTTTGAGTATATTTTCCATATACCATCGATCATATGTACACTGGAGGTCCTGAAAATTCAGCTTTTGTTTTGATTTCCGGAAATCGACATTAATTTCTAAATTCTGTTTGCAATATTATTATGGCTTCTAATGGCCTGCTTAACCAGAGTTTTGCAGTCGCAGTTGTTGCTATCACGAAGACATTTCATTATAATTTTTGAAACAGTGATAGAAGAAGTGGGTGTATTTTCAAGGACTGGTTAGTTTCCCATCCATATATGCCAATGTTGAGCAGCACCTACATTCTTGAGATATGATCAGAGTTGCTGCTTGGTTTATTACTGACCCAGTCACATCAGTCTTTTATCTATTGTCAGGCTTCAGGGATAGTAGCTTGATTTGGTCGTAATGGCATTCAATTTAGAGATGGTCAATAGTTTCATCATGTAGTTTACATAATATATATCAAGGGTCATATTACAGCAACTCAAGCCAAAAGGGTTTATCATTTTACGTTTTGCCAAATCGATCAGATGGGAGTTGAGAGTTTCATTATCGTATTTCACCAAAACAATCAATGCATATAGCACAATACTCAGGCCACCAGCGGTTCTTTCCATACACTACAGTCTTACCACACAGTGGATACTAGATGGGTACCATATAGCAAAGGCCAAAAAGGCCATGGGAAAGAGGTGAAGAGCATGTTCAGATACCAAAAGTAGAAAAAGCGGAAGTCGATTCTAGAAGTCAGAATTAAAACATTTTTACTTTACAAAAAATTAACCTTTCTTTATCTAGAAATCATTTTGAAATTGTGTTTGCAATTTTTTTTTCTGCCTTTTAACTTCTAGAATATGAAAAACAACTTTTCAAAGTACATGCAAACACTGAAACACCTAGAAGACTTTCTAAGTAAACCAGAATTAGCCCAACTGGTCAGAAGCCTAACTCTCATACTTATGTTTGGTTGGATACCAATTAAGAATTATTTTATGATTTTTATAAGTAAAAGAAATTAAAAATTATTTTTGTTAAATAATCGAAACGACATCTATAATTAACATTTTACAAAATAAAATATATTTGTTTCTAATTTTGAAATTCATTTCTGCTTCTGATATTAAAACAAGGGATATTTAGATTTTAGGTCCCATTAAATGATACCTTTTAGCGTTTAGGTCCTAACTTTGTATTTAGGTCCCGGTCAACCAAATGACCAACTTTGACTACCTCGACCGTCCATTTGATGGTTAAAAAAGTAAAATGACAAACTGAAATCTATTTTTTAAAATATTTACTAACTTTACCACGTTAAACACGTGGCATAATCTTAACCTTTCAAAGTTGGACGGTCGAGATGGAATTGACAAATGAACTACTAAAGGAACCTGTGCTTCTGTTAAGGGCTGCCTAATAATTTGAATCTTGTTAAAGGAGCCTGGTAATTTGTTAAGAGACACCTTCTTCTTCACAAATTCAAATCAAATAGAACTAGGGTTTTTCATCGTGATTAAATGGCAGCTTGAGGAGATAGAGCCTGATTGAGTTCCTGATGGTGTTGTGGCTCGATTAGTTCATGCTAGCTCGATTCTGTGATGGTAGTTTATGGTTTCGAAGGAGGAGCTCGATCTGTGATGATCATGATGGCGATGATGGATGCTGATCCTTGAGCTCGGTTCTGTGTTGCTGATGGTGGTGTTTAATCGATGGGTTTAAGGGCATTGTTGGAAGTAATGGGTCAGAGGCAGTGAATGAGAAAAGATCTGATCGGATGGAGCGACCATGATGATCGAGATGTTGAGTGAATCTGATTTAGAGTTTGAATGGCTCAGCGTGTTCATGCATATGAAATTTTTTTTGGGTCATAGTCTGATTTCGAGAGGAAGCATGATGATAATGGAGTCTGTGACTCTCGGTGATGAATGGAGGGCAGTGAAGTGATGATCACTGTTGATTGTTGGTTTCGAAATAGGAAGAAACTGAAGAGAAGGATTGAGGAAATAGAACTGTGATGTAGTGATGGGTTTGGCTGTCTGATGGTGAAGATGAAGCTCAAGTCTGTGATGGTGCTCGAGTACTGCCATTAATGGCCTTCTTTTTCTACTATAGTGTTACTGGCCGTTAACGGACCTAAACGGCGTCTCTTTTTTAACTATCAAATGGACGGTCAAAGTAGTCAACGTTGGTCATTTGGTTGACCGAGACCTAAACGCAAAGCTGAACAAAATTGGGATCTAAGGGCAACTGCAATGGTGAGAACATCCTAAAGAGTAAAGAGAAAAATTATTTCGTCGTTTTTCTTTTTAAACGCAACGGTTTTGAACCTATATATGATCACACGTCCTTTTAAGCAGACGTTTGTTATTGAGCGTTATTATAGATGAATGTTAGATGACACAGACGTTTCTCTGGTGTGACGTATGTTGTTGGACGCATATTTTGGTGAGCGTTTCATATGCCTTGAACCAGGCGCACTTCTAATTGAACGTTGCATACTCATACGCTGCCTTAAGCAAACGTATGTTTAAGCGTCCACACTAAGCAGCGTCTCTTGTCCAAGCGTACTCATATGTGAACGTATGGAAGTTGTGCGTTGTATTGTGTGGACGTTTAGTGATATACGATGTGCCTAAAAACACCTGAATGCCAGAAGCCCCTCTATAATAGCGCCTATACTTAAAACGTCCACCAACAGAAGCGCGGAAGGGGTTTGACGTTCATCAGGATAAGCGTTAATAAAGTGAACGTCCGTGTAGAGAAGCTTGAACAAGGACGTCCACCAAGAGAAGCGTTTTGGACATAGACGCCTCACAAGAAGAGCGCCCGTATTAGGGTTTGGGTTTAAACGCTCTTCTTTTCTATCAAACGCATTTTTGTTTCTTCAATTTCTTCTCTACTCCTTCAACAGACGCAAGTGACGGAAACGGGAAGAAATCAAACTCAAACTCGCTTGGAGCTATAGGCATTTCACGGTTAAAATCAAACATAAAAGAAGGTAACAAACTCATTTCTCTGTCTTTTTCTTTCCCTTTCTCGCACTGTATTAGTCTTAGAAAAAAAAACCTAGTTATTCAAGCATATAAAATCAAAAATCTGTTAAGATTTTCCAGCATAAAAAACAAAAATGAAAACCCATTAATCGTCAATCATTGCATCTTATTAAAACCCCTCCTTCTAAAATGTCGATTTAGCAGTAATAAACCCTAGCAGTGTATTTTAATGGAATACCTACTGGACAAAATAGAACCTATTGGTTTAATTTGATTTCTTAAATTTGGTTGTCTAATGACATTTCTATCCAACTGGTGATAATTGTTTTCTGCCAATTGCTCTAAAGTATATTTTGTATGTTTTCTGCCAATTGTTGTAAAGTATGTCTCTGTATCTGAATGGTTAGGTTCTTGCTTTTATTCTTGCTGGGTGTTTTGTTGGCTTGAACTATAGTTTTTTTTAGAAAAACATGTTTGTATTTCCATGGTGTTGTCATTGTATGTGTTTATTATTTCCAGACCGAACTACATTAAGTGTTTGTAAATGATTTTATGAAGAATAACTATAACCTGAATCGATATAATTACTTGTTTGTGTCTGTACATTTGATTATTTAAATAGCGGATTATGTTTGTTAATGATGAAATTTGTATTCTTGTTGATTTATGGATAAATGTGGAGTTATATATTTGGTCCATTGTGTTGATAACTGTTGATTTTGTATAGATGTTGAGGAATGCCGCCTCCCGATTCGTTGGTCGAAAAAAAAAAGAACAAGAAAGCTAAAACAACTGAGGATGCACAAGGAGATCATGTTGCCGAAGGAGGGAACGATGTCATTGGCTTGGCGAATTACAGTATGGTGGAAGATGATGAAGGTCACGCTTCCAGTAATATGACTTCGAGAGAAGACCCAAAGACCAAGTATATGCATCGCGGGTCTCTCAAATCGGTCCTTCAAGCATATAAAGGTATAACTACAAACAGTCATAGAGCTAAATTTATTATTGAAAGGGCAGGATGGGACCGATTTTTGACAATGGATGTTGGTGACTCGTCACATGCGTTGATTGACTACATCGTCGAGCGTTTCTGGGACACGACGAACACTTTTCACTTCTCATTTGGTGAAATGGGGTTTACACCTCTCAACTGGGTCATGTTGACCGGAATTAGTATTGGTATTGGCGAGGAACCTCCGTATGACCCGGATAAGTATAGCTTTCAATATGCCCGGGAGCATATTTTCCCAGATCTAAAAGACTGCGAAGTGTGTAGGAGAGAAGGTATCCCTCATCAGTGGATTTCAGATGCCATTACAGTGGCATTTTTGTCCTCATACTTTGAAGAGGAAAAGTTGGTTGCGGCGCAAGATGATAACATACTTGCTGAGAGAGTGGCGCGAGCCTTTTGGATGTATGTTCTGGGATAGTTCTTCTTTTCCAATGCTAAGAACTACATTGATGCTGGATGGTTAGCTGCATTGGAGGATCTAACTGCAGTTGGGACTTATGACTGGGGTAGTGCTGGTTTTTCAAAATTGTATTTCGCACTTGGCGCATCGGGGAGGGGACAAAAGTCATTAACCGGATCATGTCAAATATTGGAGGTAAATTAATTTCCTTGAAATTTCCTTTAAATGTGTATTTGGCGGTAAATTATTAATTTTGTTTGTTTTATTCAAATTGAATTTTTGGGGGTACGAATATCTGGGCATACGTCGACCTCACAACCCATCTGCTGAGACCGAAAGTGTGTGGCCTAGATGTTCGCGGTGGAAGAGTACACGAAAGAAGACTAATGATATTGTGCGTTCAAGGACTCTTCTGAATGGATTGACCGCTGACGCTGAGACATGGGACCCGTGGGTTACCGCCATTCCATTCAATCTTAATGAGATTATCCGGACAACTATGGTGCTCTCAAATAGACGCGCTGTATTTACTTGGATTGGCACTGTGAGTTGACACTTTTTTTTTCCAAATAGGCGTATTTATTAATTTCCTTTTTTATTTTACTGGTTCATGGATGATAATTATTAACTTTTAAAAGCATAACGTGTACCTCGGAGACCGGTTATGGAACCAAATCCATGGTGGATGGAGAATTCCGAGCAACCCCCCAGGCCGTATTAGCACCGATGTCGAAGCTACCAAGCTGAGGGAATCGAGTGAGGTTCTTATAAATGACTACCTCCAAGATCCAGTTACGTATGATAGGTATTTGGAGTACTGGCGACATGTAACTAACTCCAACAAATTTTGCACCAAAGTCGACTGGGAGGTGGAAACATACGACTGTTTGGGTGGCCTTGTTAGAGAAACCATCGACCAACCCGCTGAACATGTTGCCATCCCGCCTCAAGATAATTGGTCATACGTAAGTATATTTAAAATATATTTTTGACATAATTCTAAAAAATTGTTGAGAAACTGACATTTTATATTTTCCATAACAGGGCGAAGCTTGTACTCTTGCGCAAGATTTTGCTGACTTTACCCAAGAGTTTCGTAAGTTTCATTTGGCCCAGACGAGGGAAAGGCTAGAAGAGTTGCGTGATTATAAGAATCAAAACACTACTTTGCAACTACAACTAGCCCATGCTCGTTCTCAAACTCCACACCTTGGTTTTGGCAATTTTTCAGGAACTTTCCCACCGCAAATGTGGAATACCGGGGGTCAGGGTTCTTCGTCAAGTATGCCTCCGTTTATGCCACCTCGCTCATCTCGTGGGGACCAAAAAAAACAACACGGGATAGATTCTTTCTTTATTGTTTAGTCATTCCAATATACATTTTATTTTGTCCTTTATTGTTTTGTAATTCCAAAATACATTTTAATTTATCTCTCCTCGTTTTCATTTACGTGCTTTGTTAGTTTTTGTTTCTACCTTATCTTAGATTTCATTTGACGCAACTTAGTTAATTTTCAAACTTCCGTTTAGACCGTACAAAATCTACAAAATATCAAAAAAATCTCGCTTTTCATATATGTTACCGTTATGGATTGTTACCGTTGAACAATGGCCAAAAATCCGTATTATCTATACACCTATAAATACATGAGGTTATATCTATCATTCTCATTCCAAAGCCACCTCTTTAACATTTCAAATCAAATTTGTAATTTCGTGTTTTCATTTAATGGCGGGTTACGAAAATTTTAGGCTTAATGCAGAGAATTTTACACTAGAGGAAGATTTATCCATATGTCGAAATATAGTATTGCATTATCCAGCAAGGGGGCATGAACGTCGGATGAATGGTTAAATGAGCATGCAATGGTTGGAACATACACATGCTAACTTTTGTACCGAAACCGGTAATCCCAACAACCGGAACAGAGCAGGCCTTTTTTGTCGATATGTGCAAATCACAAAGGAAGTGCTAGCATTTTCTTCTGTAACTGCTAAGGTGAATGAATTTCGTCATAGGAATGAAACTGATGATGAAGTTGTTTCCAGATCTCTGGTGGAATGGACAAGATGGAAACGATCTGATTTCCGGTACAAACCTCATTTCGAGATCTTAAGGGTGATGGAAGAATTCAATCCTTTTGTGTTGATTATTCTACCAAGAAGTGAAGAACGTCGTCCACGTTGTCCTACAAGCCAATGCTTAAGGTTTCACTAATAGGTTTGCTTATGACATGATTATTCTAAATCAGAAGTGTGCTCTCCTTCTTTAGCAATAGTTATATTTCATTCCCTTTAATGTATGTCTTTTTTGATTTAATAAAATGATGTTATAAAATAAAGTTACTTCCGGTTACATGCATAAGTCAGTTTTTTGTTGTAAGATCTTGTCTTATCTTTCACTTGGCTTTTATTTCTGCCTTGTATTGTCTACTCAACCGGCACTTCTTATCTCTCGATTTTTTCATTTACATGATTTGTCAGTTTCTTGTTGTTAGCTTTTGTCTTTGCTTTCATTTGGCTTTTATTTATGCCTTGTATTGTCTACTCAACCGACACTTCTTATCTCTCGAATTTTTCTTTTACATGATCTGTCCATTTTTTGTTGTTAGCTCTTGTCTTAGCTTTCATTTGTCTTTTATTTCTGCCTTGTATTGTCTACTCAACCGACACTTCTTATCTCTTAATTTTTTCTTTTACATGATCTGTCCATTTTTTGTTGTTAGCTCGTGTCTTAGCTTTCATTTGGTTTTTACATGAACACACCATTCTCCATTGAAACCACATCGAAAACTACAAACCTACCCAAAACTACTAACCTCCCCAAAACAAGAATCATCCCCAAAACTTCAAGCTTCCCCAACCAATGGCAAGCAATCAGAACTTCAATATGTATTATGCTTCTTGTACTTCCTCTTTTTATATTCCTCCTAATCATTTAACCCTATCTTCGACATCTAATGATGATAGTAATGACACCAGTTCCTCATCAGACGAAGAATCATTTGCACTTATCCAAAATGACCAAGCACTCCACGTACTCGGATCGAAATAGAAAGAAATCGTGAGGATGGAGCTAGGATACTATGGACAAATTACTTTTCCATAAATCCGACTTTTCCTCCCAATGTTTTTCGTAGAAGATTTCGAATGCGAAGACAATTGTTCAACCGTATCTTGCGGGATATAGTAGCAATTAATCCTTATTTCGTTCAAAAAAGGGATGCGGCCGGCTGCCTTGGATTAACCCCACACGTGAAGATTACTGCTGCAATTCGTATGTTGGCTTATGGATCTGCGGCAGATGCAATAGATGAGTACTTACACATCGAAGAAAGCACGGTTCTTGAGGCAACACGTCGGTTTTGTTTGACGATTCTGCAGTTATATGAGGATCAATATTTGGGCAACCCAACCTATGCAGATGTTGAACTGTTGCTTAATCAGAACAAGGCCAGGGGATTTCCTGGGATGCTAGGCAGTGTGGATTGTATGCATTGGAAATGGGATAGATGTCCATCTGCCGAATCTGGTGCCTACACTGCCTACAAAGGCGATGAAAGTATTGCATTGGAGGCAGTGGTTTCACAAGATCTCTGGTTTTGGCATGTTTTTTTTTTGGTATGCCTGGTTCCAACAACGATATCAATGTAATGAACCGGTCTTATATTTTTAAAAACCTTATCAAAGGGAACACACCACCTGTAAACTTCGAGGTGAATGGGAACCAATATGATATGGGGTATTATCTTGGTGATGGGATATATCCACAGATAGCTACCATTATCATGTCGATCAAGCATCCAGATTCACATAAGAAACATAAATTCTCATCTATACAAGAGGGTTGCCGAAAACATGTGGAACGAGGCTTTGGTGTACTGCAAAACCAATTTGCAATCGTTAAACAACCAGCAAGAATGTGGAATATGGACGCACTTGCATATATAATGAAAATTGTTATTATTCTCCATAATATGATCGTGGAGGATGAACGTCAACCCGGTGATTGGCCACATGAATATGATCAAGGGCGCTACCATGCACCGGTTAATATTTCCCGTCAACAAACTGCAGAACTGTCGAGGATGTCAACTCACCAACGCCGAGTTGCAGTACATAGCAAAGAAACGCATATTCGATTACGAAATGACTTGATCGAACATTTATGGTCGGATTTCGGTGATTTATGAAAAATTAGTAAACCATGCAGATAGTTTTTGTGGGTATATCTCTTGTAAACCCTCCCGAGACACCACTCGGCCACTAGGGGCACTTAGTGGTTTAAAGGCATGTTGCACGTGCTAAGTTCAACCGCTACGCATGTGAAAATGAGATATCTTAAACTGTACTTTTGTTCTGTTCTTATGAATAAGTGACAATCTATTTCATGACTCAAAATTTATAGTTTTCATTAATGAAAGGAAAAATTACACTCGAAGTTTAATACTGTTTAGGTAAGACGAGATTTTCTTCTTTTCTGTAAAATCTCTTGCTTCCTAATTTCAATCCACTCTTTTGTTGCGGCATCCAAATGGGAGACGTCCGTCACCATAATTCGATACTCCTCTTTTGCTGCAAACTCGGGTTTTCTCTGATCAATCTTCCTTTTAGCATTTTCTGTATAACTTTTGTTGAAGTTTTTTTGGTTGTTAATAATTGTGTCCAAGGCTTCAGCTTGGGCACTGGATTTTGCTCTCCCTGTTTGCTTCAGTCGTTTAGCCTCTTTTTTTCCCATTGGGCGCGGATACGTGTTAGGTATATCTCATATTTCTTCGTATCCACTCCATTGGCCTTGGCTTGGTGAAGGTCTTTTTCGGTTATCGTTGCTACTGTCAGAATCTTCTTCGGCTTGTGATGAATCGAAAACAGTTATGGATCGTCTTGAATATTTGATGTTTTCTAACATAATTGCGTAGCACTCTTCATGCTTAAATGGTTTCCCACCATTAGCTTCCTTGAATAGCTTCCTTACTTCTACACTCTGTTTATCGTTGTTTAGAAAAAGACTCGGTGCATGACATACAATTCAAAACTGTAATAAGGCAGTGCATAAAAATTAAGTCTTCACATACCTTTGTTTGTGGGCCCCATCCAGTATGGTGTTCACGTTCCACTTCTGCCTCCTTTGCAGAGTAAAGAGCCACATCTTTACTTATTCCGTGAAAGCGTTTTTGAATAGAGGTCCAACTGCGATCAGCCATTGAAGGTATAGCTTCTTTCCTTCCAGCTTTGATGCGAGACCATAATTTGTCTTCTGATTGATCGGTACCAACACTACAATCTTGAGATATTGATAAATGAATCCTACACATGATTATATCTTCACTAACAGTAAAATTTGGACCTCTTGGTCTTGGTCCCATTAATGAAAGTGATTACAAACAAATTTGAATTACCAAAAAATAGAAAACCTTAGAACTTTCTTTCTTTCTTTCTTGTATGAACTAAAAATGAATTATGAAATGTTGCTGTGTAGATGAAACATACATTACGACAACTCATTTATATACATTACGAATTAACTAGCCGTTTCAACCAAATCAACGGTAACATTTCACAACAGATCTCTCAACGACAACCACCAACATAAAGTTTTCTCAACGGTCACAATACGCTATAGTAGGGGAACGTTATTTTATGGACGCTCTTAAAGGTGGACGTTTGTTTCGCGGCGTCCGTGTAGAGGAGCGTGTGCTCAGGAGACGTCATCTTATTAAGACATCTTGTGCACCAGCGCCTTCCTACAAGAGCGCCTGTTGTCCGGCGTCTTTATAATAGAACGTATGATAAATGGGCGTTATTTCAGCAGAATGTTTCAACCAAACGCTCATTTGGCTTGCGTTTCTTCAACGAGCGTTGTCCTACTGAAGCGTTACTTCATACGCATTCTTTTGTTAGCGTCTCATCAGGCGCTTCTCAGCTACTGCGTCCGTGTTTCAAAATGCTATCATAAGGAAACACCCTTTGTTAACGCCCAATCAGAAGAGCGTACGAGGATATATAGGAATTGGAGAAAATTTTCTCCCGAACAATAGTTTTACTCGGCTCATTCCTATATATAATCGACCGATATGGTTGATTTTGGGCGAATAAAAAATAAATTTACTTTTTACTCTAATCGTCCGTTGCAGTTGCTCTGAAATCCAAATTCCCTTAAAACAACGTATTGAAATCAGCAAATTCAAGTAAAATGCTGTTAAATCACTGTACACACTAGCCAGCCCAGATGTAGCCCACTATACAGCAGTGATCTTTTCTTGACTAAAATTAAAAAATAAAATAAAAACAAACAACGTGGCACCACTAAATATGAGACGAGTTCTGAATTTTGGAAATCCCTTTATTTGAACCGAGAAACAGACAAGAGTTTCTTTTTTCTTCCTTCTTTCCACGTCTTCGATCTTCATCTGAAACATCAACCCCTCCTAGATTCTCTGATTTCTTCAAAACATTCTTTCTTAAACTTGAGTCAATCAAATTCACTGATTAAAGATTCCCCTGTGTTTTTTTTTTTTTGGGGGGGGGGGGGGATTTTGGAGATGAATTTAAGATTTTAGTGTTTTTGAATGGGATCAAGTAGTGGTATTGGTGGTTCAAGTAGTAGTAGTAATAGTTGTTGTGATGTGAGTATGAAATGTCGGTGTAGATGGAGATTGAATCAATTTTCATTCTCTAAATCATCATTTCTCATTCTCACTTCATTCCTTCTCTTTGTTTTTCTTGTTTCTATCTACGCTCGATTAGCTATCTCTCCTTATTCTAGAACATCAGTTTCGGTTGGTTGTCAAGAAGATAATGAAGGGTCTTGGTCTATTGGTGTTTATTATGGTGATTCTCCATTCAATCTCAAACCAATCGAATCTGTAAGTTGTTTATTAAAATTGTTATTTTTTTAATACAACCCTTTATTTGTTTGTTGATTTATGGATCTGGGTTGTGGTTTGTTTTTGATTTTGTTGAAACAGAGGAATGAATGGAAGGATGAGAGTTCTGCTTGGCCTGTTGCAAACCCTGTGATTACTTGTGCTTCAGTTTCAAATGCTGGGTTCCCTAGTAATTTTGTTTCTGATCCTTTTCTGTTCCTCAAGGTATGTTAATTTACAATTTTGAATTAGGGATTTCATGTTTAGAAACAATTTTAATAACGATAGGATTTTTGAGGTGCTGCAAGATCACAAATTCCACAGTTCGCCCCATAAGAATTAGATAAAGTAGATCAATCTATTGAGTGTGGTAGATCGTCGTGGCTAGAGAATGTATAATGTCAGTTTATGTCATCCCATAAGAATTAGGTGAATTGGTGAGTGTATGAAAGTTGTGGGACTGAAATTAGCCAAAAACCCTCAACTTCGATAAGTTTGAGAAACTCGAAGTAATGTAGGAAGTTTAGACAGCTCGTTGTTCATCTTGATCTGCTTGCAGTACTCCTTCCTAATGAGTATGATGGGTTGTCATGGTCAGAATATATAATTGACTGGTGTGAAAGTTGTTGGATTGAACGGATGGGATTCTGAAATTGGCATAAGAAACCTGAACTATGAGCCTGAGACACCCGAAGTAGTTTAGGACTTCATACCAAGATACAATTGCCTTAATTAGATACTTCACCTAAGTTTTTGAACTATTGCTGAGCATGTTTCCTTTGTTTGTTAAAGAAGAATGGTGTATCCTTGTTTAATATCCCTGGCCAAGCATCACAAATTTCGTTAGTTGTAATTTTTTTCCCTTACTGTACATTGCTAACCTCTTGTGTATGTTGGAAACCTTACATAGATCACAAATTTTGTTGGTTATTATCCAGGGGGTTATTCTTTATATGTTTTATGAAACAAAGAATTCTATCACTTTGCAAGGAGATATTGCTGTTGCAAAAAGTATCGATAAAGGTGTAACATGGGAACAGTTGGGTATTGCTTTAGACGAGGGATATCATCTCTCACATCCATATGTTTTCAACTACAATGATGAAGTAAGTGAATGTTGGAGCAAATGGGAGATTTTCTAATTTTTTTATTATCTTTTGTTTCTTCAAGTCTCAATTATTATCACGGCTATTGTCCTCTCAGTTTTTTTTATTAATTTCTCCATCAGGTATACATGATTCCAGAAACTAGTGACAAAGGTGAACTCTGTCTCTATAAGGCAGTTGATTTTCCTCTCAAATGGACACTAGAAAAAGTTATCATGAAAAAGTCTTTTATGAATACCGTTATCATAAATTATGGCGGCAACTATTGGCTCTTCGGCTCATATTACAGTGGATTTGGCTTCTTGAAGAATGTGCAACAGGAAATCTGGTATAGTAGCTCACCCCTTGGTCCTTGGAAACCTCACAAACAGAACCCTATCTATAACACTGGTAAAAGCTTCGGAGTACTGCGTAATGGAGGTAGACCGTTTGTGTACAATGGAAACCTCTACCGTGTTGCTCAAGATTGTGGCAAAATATATGGGCAGCGAGTGCGCACCTTTAAGGTTGAGATTCTCACGAAGGATGAATATCGAGAAGTTGAAGTGCCACTAGGTATAGAAGAACCTAAGAAAGGTAAAAATGCATGGAATGGTGCTCGATATCATCATTTGGATGTGCAAGATTTAGGCTCCGGTGAGTGGATAGGGGTAATGGATGGTGATCGTGCTCTTTTGGGTGATTCTGTTCATAGATGCATTGTGGGGTCTACAGCTGTTTCAGTTGTGCTTGCTCTATTTGTATTAGTTGGAGTATTGCTGGGACCTGTGAATTGCATTTTACCGCGATGTTTCCATGCTACATCTAAGAGAAATGACGCATTCTTGAGATGGGAGGATTATCCAAATCTATTTTCTTCCAAAATGAGATGGTTCTATACTCGCATGAACATGGGAAGTTCTTTCTTGCGAGGTTGGGTAAAACCCAGTACCTGTATGGGAAAATCAGTTCTTATGTTGGCATTTGTATTAGGTGTTGTATTAATGTGCACAGGAGTTAGATATATTTACGGCGGAAATGGTGCAGAAGAACCTTATTTGTGGAAGGATCAGTATTCGCAGTTTACATTACTAACTATGACGTATGAAGCCAGGCTTTGGAATTTGAAAATGTGTGTGAAGCATTACTCTAGGTGTTCATCGGTGAAGGAGATTGTAGTGGTTTGGAACAAAGGTAATCCGCCGGAGTTGGGTGACTTCGATTCAGCAGTGCCAGTTAGGATTAGAGTAGAGAAACAAAATTCACTAAACAACCGTTTTAGGGTGGATCCACTGATAACAACCAAGGCAGTTCTTGAGCTCGACGATGATATCATGATGTCGTGTGATGATATTGAACGAGGTTTTAGAGTATGGCGAGAACACCCAAATAGAATAGTTGGATTCTATCCTAGACTCGTTGCTGGGAGCCCATTGAGGTACAGAAATGAGAGGTTTGCACGTAAGCGGAAAGGGTATAACATGATATTGACAGGAGCAGCATTCATTGATCGTACAAAGGCGTTTGAGACGTATTGGGGTGAGGAAGCCAAGGAAGGGAGGGAAATAGTAGACAAGTTCTTTAATTGTGAGGATGTTCTCTTGAATTTCTTGTACGCAAATTCGAGTTCTTCCTCGCAGGCAGTTGAGTATGTCAAACCTTCATGGGTAGTTGATATGTCAAAGTTCTCGGGAGTAGCAATTAGTGGGAATACGCAAGTGCATGAGAACATAAGAAGTGACTGCATTGCCAAGTTTACTGAGATATACGGGAGCATCGATAATTGGAAATGGGATTTCGATAGTCGAAAAGATGGTTGGGATGCATAGAGGAAAGTTAAAACGATAGCAGTCACTTGTACCACTATGTCATTATTATGTTAAGTCTTCATTTTTCTTCTCATTGTTTCCCATTTTTAGCTTGTCTACATTTTGTACTATATGGGATTAATGGATCAATCAATCTTTTTTCAGGTTCTCTTTTTTGTCAGTTGCTTGTTTTACAGAATAATCTTCCTTATGTGCTGTACCAATCTGATTGTTCAAGTATTGTCTGATGAAAATGATTCAGAGTTGAAGAGCCAACTGTTGGATGAAATGGTTTGCAGAGAACTGTCAATTATGTCAGAGGCATATGTTCTTTTGTAAAATTGTTCTCAGTTTAGTAGACATTACAGGACTTTGGCCAAAATTGGTCTATTGTGAGAAACTACTGATAGGAGAAAATGCTATGAGAAGTAAAAACAAACAACTAATTCATGTTTTAAGATTGAAATTTTGCTCCTATGCATTCTATTTGCCATTAGACAAAGATGAACCATTTTCCCCCTCCACCGACTTCTCAGATAAATCTTAGAGCTTTGAAATTGGTTTCGTCGAAGGAGATTGATACCAACCCCATGGCTCATTTGAGATGTACTGAGTAACTTGCTTCACACTCAAAAAGTTTTCAAGTCCCCTGTAATAACATTATAAGAAGATTCATTAGTGTCTTGTGACATGTATTACATGTTAGTTAACTTTCTCACTAAAAGTTTGGAATTCTTACCATTCACCTAAATCTCGTCCAAATCCACTACGTTTAATACCTCCCCATGGAAGTTGGCAAAAGCAAGGTTGCGAACAATTCACCCACACAATTCCAGCTTGAAAAGCCTAAATAAGGAAACAAGGTCGTGAATACCAACTTTAAAACCACATTCGAATTAAAAATAGGACATTATTGCCATTGGCAGCAATCATTGTTAAAAACAAGGTATTTAAGGTTGACTGAAAATATACCTGAGTCATGCGTTCACACCTTTCTAGATCATCTGAAATCACAGCAGCAGCCAAGCCGTATCTGTGAACGACCCATATCCCATATTCAATCAGCTGACGTTCAACCCTTAAATTCAGATAATATTCACAATAATAAAAGGGAAAAATGAGAACTCACTCAGTGTCATTTGCAAGTTCAATGGCTTCTTCTTCAGTTTTAAATGTTTTAACACACAAAACAGGTCCAAAGACTTCCTCTCTCCAAATTTGCATTGATGTATCAACATTTGTTATGATGGTTGGCTCAATAAAGAATCCTTTTTTTAAGTGCTGCAATGCCAATAATTTGTGAGCAACATACTTGGATCACAAATAAAGAATCACAGTATTGAAACAAAATGTATGGGTACGATTAAATTACCTGCGGACGCCTTCCTCCACAGAGAATTGTTGCACCTTCACTCTTAGCGACTGATATGAACTTCATTATCTTCTCATACTGTTAACAAAGAACATAGAAGCTGGGTGGTTATTTCCGGTAACATACCCAGTAAAAAAATAATTCGGAAGCTTGAATGAAATCAGAGGACTGTATTTTCCTTCTACCACGAACTTATCATGATGCTGATATTTCTAACAAAAATGCCAAACATAAATCCCCCCCTAGTCCATGTAAAGCACTCAAATATATATAGCCTAAACTCCGAGGCACTTTAATACTCAAAAACCAAAAAATTGCGAAGTAGTAAAGTTAGGTCTAATCAACCGAGTAGTAGATAAGTACCACTTCGAGATGGGCTCCTATTCTTTGCCTAATAAAACTACAAGATATTCTGGATTCTATGTTGGGAAAAGCGAGAAAAAGGTCTAATTAGAAAATGTTGATACCTGTCCTCCACTGACAACAGGGCCAAGCCTGCAACCTTCCTCCAGAGGATCTGAGACCTTGACTTTTTTAACCCAGTCGACGAGTTTCTGAAGAAATTTTGCTGCAATTTTCTCCTGAAATTTTTAAATAAATATTCTTTTTAAACTCAGGAAAATAAAAAAAGACAAATGGAGGAGTGGAAAGAAGGCAACATGGCATGAAATGTATACTTGAAAAGCAGAGGTAAGGGTTTCAGTATTGTTACTTACGTGTACAATAAGTCGAGATGTTGCACTGCACATCTGACCATTTGTCCAAAAACAACCAAACATAGTCCACTCGGCAGCTGTTTTAGAAAAAAAACACAAAGCAATAGAAAACATTTATATCCACACAAAAGAGAATCAACACTGTAATCTTATGATTCAATTTCAAGTCCTACACGTGTTATTACATAACTCAAGCCACCACAAGCTATTTCATTTAATATTATGTGTCGGTAAAGATTGTGCAGATATTCGGATAGTATGTTCAAGCAAAATAAAGTTGCAAATAAGAGACTTACCTTTGTCAAGGTCTGTATCCTCAAATATAACTATAGGACTTTTTCCACCAAGTTCCAAAGTAACAGGCTGTTGATCAATCAAATAAATCAGTGAGAGGAATGAATGATATCCAAAAGAATGAAATACTAATCAGTGACGAGTTTCTCTATCAACAAAGGAAGCTTCCTTTCCATCTTATCTATAGCGTCTCTAAATCTGGTCCTCTTACTATAGAATAAAACAAACACAAATACAAAAAAAAAGTGGAGGAAAAAAGAAGAAACGAATAAGTTTGTTTACCTTGACGAGTTGAGATGCAGCGCCCATGATTCTGCTACCTGTTGCAGTACTTCCGGTAAATGAAATCTGGTAATAAACCAGACGGATTAGACAGTACAAATGGCGAAAGTTGTAAAAGAAGAATTCGTCAAGAATTTGAACAGTTTTAAGTTGCTAAAGAGATATAACTGTACCTTGTCGACATGAGGATGAGCTGCTAAAGGAGCACCAGCTTCTGGACCTAATCCAGTTACAATGTTGAGCACACCAGGAGGTAGACCAACTTCTCTACAGATATCCCCCAACTCTAAACAAGTACTAAAAAACAAATATGCGATGAGATAGTCAGAACAAGTAAAAATATTCACGGAAACACACAGACAAAAAGGGAAAGAAAACATAAAAAAATAACAAGGAGAAGCATTACATGGATGTCAACTCAGAGGGCTTTAGTATAGCTGCACACCCAGCAGCCAGGGCTGGAGCCACCTTCCATACAGCCATCAAAAGAGGGTAATTCCTTCAATAAAGAATAATCCAACATTGACGTCAAAAAAGGATTCACAGGCATGATTCTCTTATCGTATAAGTTGGTTTGATAAGATGGGCATCTACACAAAAAAAGTTATATATACAACAAGGTAACCAGGAGTTTACAAATATTCAAGAAGAAACGTATATAATATACCATGGAGTAATCAGCCCAACGACTCCAATGGGTTCTTTGCGAACATGACTCTTAAATGTCTTCATTGGGACGTTAACAGGAACCTTTTTCTTTGCATCTAAACCTTCAGCAAGATCTGCATAATACTCAAAACACCCAGCAACATCATCCTGGATTGAAATAAAAAAAGAAGGTGAGGCAAATATCCATGATAGATTAAACCCTAGAATTCTTTCAAAAAGATGCATTGTTATCATACCATGTCCCATGCTGCTTCATCCAATGGTTTTCCACAATCAAGGGCTTCTAGCCTAGCCAACTCAGATTTTCTTTCAAGTACCTGCCAAGAGAGGTGAAACAAAAGCTTCAGCACATTTAAAAGATGATAAAGATACAGCAACTCAGTAACCTTCTCCGCATATAATACTCAATTAAAAAAAGGTGAGACGAATAATAACAGAAGTAATCACAAATACCTTAGCTGCAATGGCACGTAAATACTTAGCGCGAAAAGCTCCAGTTGCCTTTGGCCAATCTTTCCCTTTGTTCCTAGATAAAGCCTTCCTTGCAGCATCAACTGCAAGCTCTACATCTTCAGCTGTTCCTGCTGGTATATCACCTGCAATAACAACAGAACAAGATATCCAATTCAAACCTCCTTAATTTACCAAAACACTCTTTTAAGTATATCATTCTAATTCGCAGTTTTTCTATCAATCCAAACAAAAATCATCACCAAATTGTACCAATTAATAATTAAAGGAAATACAAAATAATTTCTCGAATTTACTCCTTTCATCCCCTGTATAGAGGCGAAGTTCTGAATTTTAATTATCCCATTAGATATACAAAACTTTAATTTTAAAATAAATTTTTTTACGTATATCCTTATTTATAATGTATCGGATAAATAAATTAGTCTTTCTTGTCTTGAAAATAAGATAAAAGATAAAAAATCCAATTTTCTTTTATTCTAATAAAATTGATAAATTCCGTCTATATATAAAGGACGGAGGGATTAAAAATAATAATAATTGGAAACAGAAGAAATCATACCAATAATCTGTTCGATAGAGGGATTGACGATGGGAATTCTTTTATTGTGTAATGGTTGTCTCCATTCACCATTGATGAACAGTTGACGACAAGGAATTGATGAAGAAGAAGAAGAGATCGCCATTATTGATTGATCGATCTGGTCTGTAATTTGATTTGATCAAAGAGTTAGTTTCAAGTAGATATTAAAGTGTTAATTTTGATATAGAGATAGAGAAGGAGGAAGAGTAGGATTCAGTCTGGACTGTGGAGTATATATCGGAGGAATAGGAATGTGAGTCCTACACCTACTGGTACTTCCCTTCTGATTAGTCTGTTTGAAAGCTACACGGAAGTTATAATCCCACGTGATTCAGGTGGCCGAATTTGTTGGGTAACGATTCAATACCTTGGAGGGAAGGAAGGTCCCCAGATCAAATCCCAATACCAGCAGCATTTGTATTAGTTAGTGAGTGTAGGGGTAGTCGGGCTGGACTACCAGTAGGGCCGGCCCAAGTTGGCTAGGCCTAGCTTTGCCATTGAGGAAAAAAAATGAAAAAAAATACAATTTACGGCTCTAATTTACCTTGCATTTTTGGGACTGATAAAAACTATTTTGGGCTACATATAAGATAAAATAGTGTCATTATATAGTAATTTCTTCACCCTTTATCTATCTATTTTATGCAATGGCTAATCTATCCTTAATTAATTAGTGTTAGTGTTGATTAATTAGTTAGTTAAAAAATCATTTGAGTTGTTTTTTTAAAAAGAATATAAAGTGAGTGTATTTGAGAAGAAGGAGAAGAAGAAAAAGTTGAGAAAACTACGTTTTGGTGATTTCAT
Source organism: Papaver californicum (assembly GCA_023531435.1). Taxonomy (NCBI): domain Eukaryota; kingdom Viridiplantae; phylum Streptophyta; class Magnoliopsida; order Ranunculales; family Papaveraceae; genus Papaver; species Papaver californicum. The sequence goes on along the minus strand of JAJJMC010010644.1, from coordinate 604,472 downwards.
CAACTAAAATGGATGAGTATGAAGAAGAAGGAGTATTTTCACTTCATGATAGCGTGACATACCGATTAGAGATGACGATTTGAGATTTTTGTTGGAAAATCCAAACTTTTGTGGAGAATCCCTAGATGAGGATTTAATGAAAGAAAATAAAGAATCACATTATAACGAGGATGATAATGCATTAAACCAACAAGTATTGTGTCAAAAAACTAAAAAACCCACTTTGTATGTGTTTGTATGTTATTGTTGGCAAAGAAATCACCATTTTTGCATGCATTTAATGTTGTATACATCCCAGAATCGGTAGAAAATGTAGTAAATTATCTAAAGATTATACACTCTGGATTCAAATTCAGTGTAATCGGTAGTTTCATAAGATCATTTACTACCGATTGTAATGAATCAACCCAAATTGAATTTTTCCCCAATTTCCGATTTTATTGTTCTTATATAATCGGCAGTTCAGTAAACCTAGTTATTTATCGATTATAATATGTACCCCACACTGATATTTCTACACATGTAGTTGCAGAAAATCCCACAACACAGCCAAGAACAATCCTAACACTCTCTTTTATATCTCCACCTGGATCTTATGATTAAAACTCCTACAACAATAAAGAATAATGAACATAAGAGATTTACGTGGTTCGGTGTTAAAACATACGTCCAAGGGAGGGATTTTTCACTATGATTTGATGATGGTTACAAGCATAGATGATTAGTTATGGATTTACACAATAGTTCTCTCTCATACTCTCCCACAGAATTGATCAACCCTAATGCAGTTACTCACATGCCTATTTATATCCAAAATATAAAATTAAGGTTTGGTTCACAAGACCTTGGATACAATTTGCTTCGAGTACAAATTACTTCGGATGTTGTTTCCTTCGCCAAGATGATCTTACTGTTACTTACTTGGTGATGAAATCTACTTCGCTAGCATTTCACTTCGCTGATAAATTTGTCCTATAAGCCTCGTTGTAGCTATCGCTGACCATCTGCTCTTCATCCAATAATACCAAGCCACTTGTCCTGACAACTAACATGCTATTGATATGACCGTTCTGTTCGCGCATTAAATGCCCAGCTATCTAATTCATTCTTATTCGTCGATTTTCTAGTAGTGCTTTCCACGCGTCTCCCTTTTAGTACTAGGCGGAGATCCCTATGTTGACTGAGTATCGCTTCGGTATTCACTAGAAATATGCTTCTCTCGTGTTTATGTGTTGAGATAAGAACAAGTGGCGAGATGATTTTCTGTCCCCACATTTTTCCTCTTCTCTTGCCATCCGAAAAAGGGTGGGATCGGAAGGGACGAAAAGGTTTTAACTCTCGCTAAGTTTTCGGAATTTTCGGGAAACCGCCGCCACGACTTCAATTTCAAACTTTATGACCGACACGTCCAACCAATTTCTGCTTTTCCACCTCTTCAGCCGGTTAACCTGGTAGAAATATCTATTTGAACAGTTTTCTTCTTCATTAACTTTTATTCCCTTCATAACTTCTCTTCCCCTGTCAAACCTGCAATCCGCCATTAACTTCATCTTCTTTACTTCCAACATTCTTTCTGTGTCTCTGCCTCTCTGTCTGACTTAGTTCCAAACTTTATTTCTCAAAATCCTCTTCCTTCATAAAGATGGTCGTCAATCAAGATGTTGTTTCTTCACGGATTCCTACTGTTGGGTGAGTTTGTCTCCTTTATTCTTCTAACTTTTCTATGAGTTAACCTAACATTTTATTTTGATTTTCAGATCTATGCGAACGAAAACTGTCACTGAGTTCAACATCGAACTTCATCCACGAGGTCTTAGGTTAACCATTTCCGAAGGATCTGGTTCATGAGTTAACCTGACCCTGAAGATGATTGAGGAAGAGTATTGGAATGCCAACAAGGTTATAATTTTATTAGGTCAACTTAGGGTTGGTCTACAATTTCCTCTCTACAATGGTGCGAATCCCTTGTTCTACGAGGTTATGACTCGTCTGCTGCCCCAGCGAGGTGTATTTCAATTGAGCGGAAATTTTATTCGCTTGGTAAATGAGTTTGTGGATTGTTCGCAGGGTTATTCGACCATCCCTGACAAAAACTTCCCATTCACTTCCTCCGAAAATACTGCGAGCTCTTTCCTATCAAACTACGTCAAAAATCGCTTTGACCGCTGATAAGCACTTAATTTCATACATTTTTATCACCTTATTCATATTTTCTAGTCATTTTTAGTACACTAAATTTATCATTTTCTTATTTTAATAGGTGGTTCAAATAAAATCCTAGTTGCAAGTAAAATTGGCTTATGGACCAGTTGTGTGTGGACCGAGAACAACCGGTGACTGTTGTTTGACGTGCTGGCCGATACTTCTTTTGAAGTATTAAAACGGAAGTGGAAAAACGCCTGCCTAAAGAGTTTGTACATGCTAAAAAGTGAACAGACAAGGTCCTGTCTCTGTCTGGTTGGTGCGTCAGCAACAGAGCTAAGGAGGTGGTTGAACTTGTGTGTTGGCTGAAATGATGAAAAGAAGACATGGTCTGTTGGAAGCAGAAATGATGGATTGAAGCTAGGAGCTAGAAAAGAGAGAAGAATGGAAATAGAGGGTGGCTTTGTTAACCGTTGTATAATAGAAGAAGAAAAGGATGTTTCATCTTCTAGCTTTAAGAGAGTAGGTTAGGCATCAGGCTATGTGTGGCTAGTGGGGGACAAGGCAGACGTGAAGTGTGTGGTTGTTTTTCTAGGTTTTCTTTTGATGTTTGACAACACCCGTGAAATAGTATGGAAAGAAGGTTAGCTGTTGGAAGGGGTAGACTAGCTGCATCATGTGGAGAAGAGGCATAAGTAGGTGCTGTTGAAGTAGACGTTGGCTGGCTAGGAGGACAAAATAAAGAGGGTAGGTCCTGCTTTTGGTAGGCGGTGAAGTGAGATGAAAGTTTAGGTAATAGTATAAATACCTGACGAGAAGAAGACCTAGGGATCGAATTTTTATTCTCTTTTCTGAAGAGAGGGGGGTTCGGAGTTCTGTTTTTCGGCGGACGCAGGGGGTCAGTTTTCTTAGTTCTGATTTCTCCTGTACAGTTTTTGGTTCGGAAGCGAAGAAGAAGAAGATTGTTTGCTGGGTGACGACGGTGATGGTTTAATTCTTTCTTCTCTTCTATTTATTTTTATGGGTTTTAAGAAACCCTTCTCCATGTTCTAAATTAATTTGTAACTAGGGTTTAATGTTAAAACCACTTACAGTTTTAGATCAATTGAATTAAATATTTTCTACAGACCATTATGATTTAAATAGATTAAATTCATGACATTAAACAATTGTATTGTCGTTTATGGTGCATGCTTAGCCTATGGTTTTGATGTTCCATGTTTCTGGTATACAGTTGTTATTCTAAAAATATATTTGTCTACTTATTTGATATTCCATGCTTAGGTTAAATCTTTTGATGGGGTATACTTAGAATAGCCAAGTATTATTTGTAGACCTTTAATTAGTTTCGTACAATTTTCTCGCTATCGCAATTTTATGGTGTATGCTTGAGGCTAGGAATTTTTGATGCATCATGTTTAGGGCGTCCCAGCGATATTTGCGACTCTAAATATTCATGAATTAAATAGTGGTGGATACTGAAAACCCTGGTTACCGACTCTCTCTACTCGGTCACATTTTATTAGTTTAGTTAGTTTATTATTTTATTTATCAATCTAAAAATCACAAAAATATTCCTCTTGATTAGTTTATTAGAGATATTAATTGCAGTATTTCCCCGCTCTCTGTGGGTTTGACCCGTACTTACCGTTGTCTACTAGTTAGACGCCGTGCGATTGCGGTTATTATATTGGGTAATTCCAGATCACATCAACCGCCGAGCTGAAAGATGGGTTATTCGCTTCAACTAGGCGGATATTGATGATGACAAGAAACTCTTTCTTCCTGATCTTGATCCGAAGATCAACAAAACCAACTAGTTCCTTTGCCTGTCCAGCGACGAGAACTGGATGAAGTATCCTTTTATTCTTGAAGGCCCCTGGGTTTAGGGTAAGCACTCGAATAATGTTCCTCGCCAGGCTCCTCTGGGGGAGCATCAAAACCTTCCTCGATACGAACCATGGACCCTTGGATGGTCCGATAAGACTCCTGAGGTATTCTTTCTTCTTTTTGCTATGTTATTTTCTTCTTTGCTTTCTTTGACACTAATTTTCGTATATCCAGGATATTGTTGCTGCTAACGAGATAAAGCCTAAATCTCGTAAGTGTTCGTCTTCGGAGCCTATGAAGGTAAAGAACGCAATATCTCGCTGTTGCATTTCCCTTTGTTTCCCATGTTCTTTATCTGTTGTTGGCAAATTTATGTTGCGAAAACGGAATCTGACGAGGTAAAGGCTGGCCCTCCAAATAAAAAGTCTCGTCGCTTTGCGAAGACTCGGGCTACTCTTGAGGTTCCCCTGATAGTGGATGAAGACTTGGATGTTTCTGCTTTGCTGAAAACCACTTTGGTGGTTGACACTCAATCTAAAGAAGACACCATCCCTCAGGAGGTTGAAAACAATACTGTCGAAGAACAAATCCCCGTGGAGGAACAAAATGAAGATTCAACGGTGTCTTCAACAATTGGAGAAATAGTCTCTTCGAAGCCTTCCTCTGAATTCCCTTTGGTAATAGAGGTATCTCATCCTAAATCCGATGTTGCGAAGGTACCTGATACTGGGGAAGGGTCTTCTCAAGGACCTGAAAAAGAAGCTAAAGAACATACTGAGTTGTATCCGCTGGATACTTTCCAAGACAAGTGCTTTAGCGAGGTGAGCACTTGGATTCAAGTGTTCAAAGCTATATAAGAGGGGGTGGAAGTGGATATCCCTTCACAAGTCTGCAATGCGATGATGGTATTGCTGTCTGAATTTTCTTTGCTTGGCTTGGTAGAGAAACATCAAGTATCTTCCTCCTTGACTTAAGCTCAACAAGCCGGTCTACTGACATTGGTAATCTCCATTACTTCTATGGTTTATCTTTTCATTCGCCACTTCTTTACTTATTGTATATTTGTTGTGTATGATTATAATCTCAAGCTTGCCTCGTTGGAGGAAGCTCATCAGTCAGAGATGGACTGCATAAGGCTGGAAAAGGAGGTTTCGCAGCTGAAAAAAGATAAAGAAATAATGCAAGCGGAATTGGATTCCGAGAAGCTACTGCAAATTCTTAGAGGAAACGAGTCGAGGAACTTCGTGGTAAGATTCGCTACATCTCCTTAGTTTTAGTCTTTTTATTCTTTTGTTCTTTGATAGTTGATACTTAGGTGTGTTCTGCTCCGAAGAACGATGCCAAGTTCGTCAAAGAGCTGCCGAGCAAAGCCAACTGGAAGTTGAGGTTTTACGCAAAGAAAATAGAGAATTGAGTTCTTAAACTTTGAGTTAGAGAAAGATGTTGGAATTGGTCATCGCGTAGATCAACTAGTTCGCGAGCTTCAGAACTTAGATGAGTTAAATTTTCATCCCGACGATAATAATATGGAACTAACTCGCCGAAATACAGAGCTTGAAGGCGAACTCGAGTCCCTGTGAGACGAGAAGAAAAAGTTCATTTCAAGGAAGGATACTACCGTGGCAAATCTTCGGACTTCTGAGAAGGATCTTCGCACCTCGCAAGATAATCTTCGTATATCCCAAAAAGATCTTCGTACTGTACGAATTGATTTCAACAAGCTGCAGACGGTTCACGAACAACTGTAGAAGGATCTTAAAAAGGTTAAATCAGATCTGTGTAAGGTTCGTTTGGAAAATGTTGAAATCATAAAGACGAGTGATATGGTGCGAGCAGACAATACGAAATCTGAAATTCGGATGAATGAGAAGGATAGAATAATTGCTTTATACCAAGCATAGTTTGGAAATATTTTGGAAAATTCCATGGATCAGTTGGCTAATACACAATGCCAAGTTGTTGAACTAACAAGTAAAAAGGAAGATGTTGATGAAACCTAAAAAGTTGTTATCTCGTAGAAAGAAGGTTATTTCTAGGAGGCCAATCCTAGCTCCTCGTTTATCTTTTTATACAATTGCTTCCTTTACTGTAGCTTTAGCTGATAATCATTAACTTTCTACCTGTAAGATGAAAATTTTTAGTTAATATATTTTTTTTGCTAAATTTTCCTTGTTTAGAACTTAATCAAAATGATATGTTTCCTTGTGTTGTTTACTTCAATGTTTTAGATCAAAATTCGCATAATCTTGCAAGTCTTAATTCTCGCACATTTTTTATATGAAGCAGTGCCATTCACTCTGTCGGCAAAGTAAGCGAGCCTAAATACTCCCATGAGCAATAGTCTCTCAAACCTCGCCTTATCAGGCTACTTCAACTCCCTAGAGGAGGGTGCCATCCCTTTATGTTCCCCCTGGATACCCGTTCAAGGAAGCTTACTTCTGGTAGCTACTACCTAGCTCCTCTCATCCCGTTATGCAATAACCAGTTTTTTTCTTGGACCCTTTATTTCTTCGCCGATTTTTCATAGGTACGATGTCTACACCCTATGAGGGGTGTCTTGGGGACCAAGCATAAAATAACAAGGACTTGGCCATATGGAAATGGCCGGTCACGCTTCAAACATGCCGGGAACCCATACCTCAACCGTGTAGGCGCCTCTTGCATAGTTTATACCTCTTGACGAATGTATTTCGTCGGGCTATGATGCGGCGAGAAGCGGCAAACCACAAACCAACGATATTTAGCAAAATTTAGGTCTTAAATTCCTTTTTCCTTTGGCGGATAAGGTCTTATCGACCTCCTAATGAAGTCTTAACCGCCCCCTCGTAGGTCTTACTCAGTGTGCCTATTACCTTTTTAAGCGATAGATCCTAGAAGCCTCACCACATAATGTGTCATAGGTCTTATTAGTTTATCTCTTGTCTCTTGGGAGAATTATAGGTCTTATGGTTTGACTGCCCTTGCTCGTAGGCAGCTTTCAGATCACATCATGTGGGGTTCCATCCTATAATGCAGGTTTTATAAATTATCCATGTACTTGTTTTAAGTGTACCATCGTATCTTCTTCCAGAGTCTTCGTCATCAGCTTTACGGATAATATTTTTTGATGTATTTAGGATTCCATGTGTGGTCCAACTTCTGTCCTTCATGATCCACCAACTCGTATGCTCTACTACCAAAAATCCGCTTCACAATTATGGTCCTTCCCATGTTGTTTCTAGCTTCCCTCCAAGTCCCTTCTGATATGGCCTCGCAAGACCATCTCACCAGGCCTGTAATCTCGCATCCTGAATTTCTTATTATATTCCCTCGCCAGTCTCCTGTGATAATTTTTAATGTGCTGCAATTTTCTTTTTCGATTTTCCTCCAAATCATCCTACTTAAATAATATTAGGTCTGAAGTGAGATTTTTAATCCATGCCTCTCTTTTCGTTGTCGGTATCATGACTTCCATGGTAAGAACCGCTTCTACCCCGTACGTCAAGTGAAATGGAGACATCCCTGTTGCGCTTCGCTGGGTTGTTCAGTATGCCCATAGCATATTATACAATTCTTCACACCATTCTTTATGTTTTCTATCTTCTTCAGATTGTCTGCAATAGTTTTGTTTGTTACCTCAGCTTGTTCATTACTTTCTGGATATATCGGGGTTGACTTTTCTTGTTGAATCTTGAATGCATTGAACAACATAGCGATGCTTTCGCCTTCGAATTGTTTCCCATCGTCCGAGACAATTTTTGCTGGTATGCCAAACCTGCAAATAGGAAAGCAAACACATCTTTCTCTCCAATGTTTTTTAATGGTTTCGCCTCTACGCATTTGGTGAAGTAATCCGTAGCTACGATCAAATATTTCCTTTGCTTTGATCCTGGAATTAATAACCCAACAATATCAACTCCCCATTTTGCGAATGGCCACGGGATAAGCACCGAATGCAAACTCGTTGTTGGAGCATGAATCTTTTTTCCGAATCTATGACACGCTTCACATCTCTGGGTTACTTCCTTCACATCATCATGCATATAGGGACAGAAGTATCCTTGAGCTTTTGCTTTTTGTGCCAACGATCTTGTGCCACTATGATTTCCTGTTTCTCCATAGTGTATAGGTTTTAAAATTTCCATCCCTTCTTCTTTAGATAAGCATCGTAGCAATGGTCCATGAAAAGACTGACGATACAAAATGCCTTACCGCAGCTGATATTTTGCAGATTTACTTCTGATTTTTTTAGCTTGCAACCTATCTCGGGGCAGTTTTTCTTCGCTAAGGTATTCATGGATTGGGATTCACCAATCATCCATTCCTTCATCGTCGCCCATGTTTATTGTCAATGTCTCCATATTTTCTACCACTTGTTCTTCTGAAGGATACCGTAACCATTCTACTTGCACCGAAGTAGTATGAGAATCACTCATCATTGATGACACGAAATCTAATGCATCAACCAATCTATTATCCTTTCGGCAGATTGTCACCACTTCGTATTCAGAATCTGAGATACATAATGTCTTGCAAATTTTCGATATCTTATCAGTGAGGGGTCAAATGTTTGATATCTTCCTTCTATCCGCCTAACCACCAACTGTGAATCACTTGTAAGCTTGATGTCATCAAGTTTCATTTCAATTGCCAATCTGAGTGCTTGTATTACTGCTTCGTACTCTGTTTCATTATTAGTTATCGAAAATTCCAGCCAAAATGATCGGACAATCCTCGTACCTCCTGGAAAAATAAATACTATGCCAATTCCTCTTCCTCCGCTGTTTGAGGACCCGTCAACATATATATCCCATCTACTCGGATGATTTTCTTTTAAGCAAATCTTTGAGATCTGCGATATCTTCCTCCAAATTTATCATTTCTTCTACATCTTCATCTTCTTCCAAAGAAAAGTCAAACAAAAAGTCAGCAATAACTTGAGATTTCGCAGACGTCAGTATTCCAAATTTTACACCAAATTGTTCTATTTGCGAATTCCACTTTGACACTCTTCCACTCGCTGCGAACTCTTTAATACTGACGCAATAGCTGTCTTCGTTATTACTTTGATGGGATGAGCCTGGAAGTAGTTTCATAGTTTCTGAGTCGCATATACCAATGCCAATATCAACTGCTCAATCTTCGTATAGTTTCTTTTTGCTGACCCAAGTGTTTTGCTGATGTGGTATATGAGTTTTTTGACGTCTTCCTTCGTTCGGATCAATACTGTGCTGATACCATCTGAGGTGGATGCGAGATATACCAAAAGTTTCTCCCCTGGTTCAGGTCTTTGTAACACTGACAACTTCGCCAAATATTCTTTAATTCTTTGAAGTGCATGTTCACAATCCTCTGGTCATGTGAATTTCGCTCATTTCTTTAATGTCTAAAAAAATGGTTTGCATTTATCCGAAGATCTAACAATGAATCTGCCCAAAGCTGCGAGATACCCATTAAGCTTCTGCACGTCCTTCAATATTTTTGGTGATGGCATGTCCCTAATTGCTTGTACTTTTGATGGATCAACTTCTATCCCATTCTTTGACACTATGTATTCCAAGAATTTTCCCGAAGCTACACCAAAGATACAATTCGCAGGGTTGATTTTCATTTTGAACTTGCGCATTTGATCAAAAATCTCCTTCAAACCTCGTACATGATCTTCAGAATTTTTACTTTTTACCAACATATCATCTACATATACTTCCAATGTGGAATGCACCCATTGAGAAAATAATTTTTCCGACATTCGTTGGTAAGTAGCCCCTGCATTCTTCAACCCAAAAGGCATTCTTGTGTAACAATATAATCCTCTTGGAGTAAAGAAATAAGTATGCTCCTGATCTTCCTTGGCGAGTGGTATTTTATTATAACCTGAGTATCCATCCATGAGTGAGAGGGTTTCGTATCCTGTTGCTGATTCAACCATTTGAGATATATCTGGCAGAGGAAAACTATCTTTTAGGCAAGCTTTATTTAAGTCACTGAAGTCAATACAAATTTTTATTCCTTTATTTTTCTTCGGAATAATTACCATGTTTGCAATCTACTGTGGATATTTCGATGTCCTGATAATTCCTGCTTCGCTCATTCTTTTTAGTTCTAATTTAATTGCTTCGTGATAGAATGTTGTCATTTCCTTATTCTCTGTTTGAAAGGCTTTGTCTTTGGGTCGATGTCCAACCTTTGGCAAGCTACTGAATGATCTAATCCTAGAATGTCCTCCATCTTCCATGCGAATACGTTAACATACTCTCTCAATAAATTTTCCAAACTTTTTCCCTCGATCTCACTTAGCTTCCTACCTATCTTGACCACCTTTGGCTCTTCTTCAGATCCCAAGTTTACATCGCGAGTCAGTTCTACTGTTGTGAAGTTCATCATTGGTTCTCTTATGGGAGTTGGGCCCTTTAATTACTATGTTAACGAGCCTTCGTTATTTCTGTCTTCGCTTAGAAGTCCATTTCCTTTTGCTGCATTCACCTCGTACACCTGCAATTCTTGCTCCTTATTGCTCTCTTTAGCTTTCTTCTTCTTCAACTTCTTTTCTTCATTGATCTTGTTAGCTCGTTCCTCATATTAGCGAACATCCACTTCATTGCAATACTTTGCTTCGGCACTCTTTTTACTTCAGCTACTTCATCCGGTGTTGGAAAATGCAAACATTGGTGATAAGTGGAGGCTATTCCTTAGATACCATGGACCCATGTTCTTATAACGATCACACTATAGGATGACTCAATATCAAGAACGTAGTTACAGTTTCTAACTTTCCAAGATATACTACCAAGGTAAACTCTCCCTTCGGCCTTGAGGGTGCCCTATTGGATCCATAAATGTTGTAGGTTGATGGGATAAAAACAGAATACGAGAAGTTCATTCGCTTGAATATACTGTAAAAAATGATGCCCACTGAACTTCCGGTATCCACCAAGACATTGTCCAATGTATATTTGTTCATTTTCAAAGTGACCCCAGAGGATCCGTATGCGATTTTCCATCCTCAGGTGCTTCAGATGCTGAAAATACAATTGGCTGCGCCATCCATTTCTCCAAAGGCTGGGCTTTTTCAACACTCAAAATCTCTTTTCCATGATGATCTCGTTTATGCACCCTGCCCATGATGTTACTGTGGAAGTTTGGCTCAATCCTCGTCGAATGAATGATTGAATTGCATCGCAAGAAATTGGTTCCTTGCTCAATCTCAATTTTATGTACTCGCGGCACCTCTGGTTCCGCTCGTAATGGTTGTGGATGTGGCAGATCTCCCAAGAACTCTTGAAGTTTTCCATGTTCTATCAACTGTAATATTATCCTTTGCACATTCCTGCAATTGTCAGTAGTATAGCCATGAAATCGATGATATTCACAAAATTGGTTACTATACTTGGAGGGTGGCGGTTCTACCCTTCTATTGTATGGGTACAGAATACTTGCAGACTCCATTCTTTCAATATGTCGCAAGATCACCAATAATGGTGCGTTCAATTTAGGTAGCCTTAGGTCTTCAAATCTTGGAGCATTTGGTCTTTGTGCACCAAATCTTTGATCATCGAATCTTCCTCGGAGAGAGGGATACTCACATTGTCTATAGAATCTCCAGGTACTCGTCGTTGCTACTCCCGATAAATGTCGAGGTACTCATCGTTGCTATTCCCGATAAATATCTCTGTAATCTACCTGTGGTACATCACCAATTGCATTTGTGTTTCGATGAGCAGTTGTTGAATTTCGGAAGATGGTCTCCTTCGTTACTACAGGTTGCGAAGCTGCCTCTCTTTATATCTCTTCCAGAGCTATATATTCTTCCTGAAACTCCCGAAGTTCTTGCAAGGTTAACGTATTCTTGTTCTTGAATATGGCCATATACATCAGATCAGTTGGGAACAATGTATTTACAAAACCCCTAACCAAGTTTGTTTCAAACTCGTGACCCATAACTTCGCTACATAATATCCTCCACCTATTTACTAGGCTTTGTATACTTTCACTTGGTCTTCGCTTCAAGCTGAATAATTTTTCAACTCCCAGCCTCAGCAAATTGTTGTGCATGTAGGCTACGAGAAACACTTTTTCCAACTCTCTAAATGACGTGAATGAATATTCAGGAAGTGCATCAAACCATGCCAATGCGTTGCCTTTTAAACTTGACGGAAATTATTTGCACATCACTTCATCTTTGTGTTCCCATTGCAGTAATGATCATTGATATGCCTTAATATGTTGTATACCATTCCCAGTTCCATCGAAGATGCTTCCGAAAGTTGGTATTGTTCCTTTAGGTGGCATGGTTGCATACAGAATATCTACACCGAAAGGTGATCGCTTCGGCACTGCTAATGCATCCGTCAGTTGTTGCCCCTTGTCGTTGTTCTGGAAACCTTGAATCATGGCTCTCATATGTTTTAGTTCCTTCATCACCTCTTGATTCACAACTGTTTCCTTGGCCCTCTTCAACTGATGTTCAATTTATTCTTGACGCTTTCTCGCATCACCTTCTTCCTGGCTATCCCTACGATTTCCTCTTCGCCTCTTATTTGGATCCGTACTTGTGCATATAAGCTACTGATGACTCTGGATTCTCAGGAATTTCTTCCTGCAATTTTAGGTTCTGTTCTTCTAGCTCCAAAATTTTCTTTCGTAGTAGCGCCCGATCTTTGGATAATTTCTTCTTCGCCTCTCTGATTTTTGCAAGCTTAGATTTCATTTCTTCCATTGCCAACTCTTGGTCAGCATCAGACTGATCCCTATCAGTAGACACGTGATATTCCTCTCTGGATTCTTCCTTGTTGATGTTTCGTAAAGAAACACTTCGCTCGGGAGCCGCTTTTCTTTCTTCCTTACCAGTCCTTCCTACCGTCTCGTCCACTTGACGGTTTTTCCTTTGATTCGCTACATTGTTGTTCCTTACTCTAGTACTTCTTTTTTGGACCTCTCTTTCTGCTTTTGATACCATCGCTGTTCACTAGGGTTTCTGCATAATAAAAATGATGCTTCTATACTCCTTTAACGATTTCCTATCAGTGGCCCCCACGATTCACTATATTGAATGTGGATCCAATGAATGTGATTAGAAAAATTAGGTTTATAAACCTAGATCTGACAACCGCCTTTAATACTAAAGTTTAACCTAGGATAATGATTTTGCAGCAGATCCTAGGTAGATTTTAAAAAATATTATCTAATTACTTATGATTTATCCACTAAAAGTAATGTTTTTTCGAAAATAAAATCCTTTTGATGTAGACCTGCAAAAACTGAAAATCCTGTTGTGAAACTCTTTTAAAAACCAAAATATTTTTCCTATACTCTCATTATGAAGTTCAAAATATAAAAATTCTTTTAGAATGTTGTTAACCAAACCTATGATTTGTGTTTTCAAAAACTCCAAATATTTCGAACCTCTCCTTCTTAGATTACTGCTTTCCTAGAGACTTGCTCTTAGAAACTCAGATCTAACGAAAAAAAAATTCTTTTTTACGTATGAAACTATAAAACTCTAGATCTAGAAAAAATCTAAATATCTATAAACTTTTTTTTTTAAAGAAAACCAAGCAAATACAAAAATGAAACAAACTCTTATGAAATCTCTCAAAACTTTAAAATAACTGGTAGAATAAATTCTCCATGTTTCTAACGCCAAAATGTAGTTGTGGGAAATCCCACAACACACCCAAGAACAATCCTAAAACTCTCTTTTATATCTTACACCTAGATCTTATGATTAAAACTCTTACAACAATAAAGAACGATGAACACAAGAGTTTTACGTGGTTCGGTGTTAAAATCTACGTCCACAAAAGGGATTTTTACTATGATTGATGATGGTTACAAGCGCAAATGATTACTTATGGATTTACACAATAGTTCTCTCTCTTAGTCTCCCACAGAATTGATCAACCCTAATGCAATTACTCACAGGCCTATTTATAGCCAAAATATAAAATTAGGGTTTGGTTCACAAGACCTCGGATACAATTTGCTTTGAGTACAAATTACTTCAGATGTTGTTTCCTTCACCAAGATGATCTTACTATTACTTACTTGGTGATGAACTCTACTTCGCTAGTCCAATAGGCATCGCTATAGCTATCACTGACCATCTGCTCTTCATCCAATAGTAACTCGCCACTTTTCCTGACAACTAACATGCTGTTGATATGACCGCTATGTTCGTGCATTAAATGCCCAACTGTCTAATTCAAACTTAGACGTCGATTTTATGGTAGTTCTTTCCACGCGTCTCCCTTTTAGTACTAGGCGGAAATCCCTATGTTGACTGAGTATCGCTTAGGTATTCACTAGAAATATGCCTTCCTCATGTTTATGTGTTGAGATAAGAAAACGTGGCGAGATGATTTTTTGTCCCCACAACGCATGAACTCATATAATAAGTAGTTTAGGGGGATATATTATCTATTGATTATATAAGTATCCCCAAACATATTTTTCTCCAGATTTTGAAAATGTTGAATTTCTCTAATATCACAATCGGTAGGTTAGGCGGATACCTTATCTACCGATTGTCATAGCAGCCCCTTAATTAAATTTTTGAAATTTTTGATATAATAGAATTCTTCTACTAGCACAAGCGGTGGTTTAGGCAAATACTTTATCTACCTGTCACAGCAGCCCCAAAAATATATTAGTCCAAATCTTGAAAATGTAGAATTTTTCAGATTTTTCAACCTTCTTAATCGGTAGAAAGTAACCAAACTTATCTTCCGATTACCTATGAATTCCAAGCCTCGAAAACTGGCTGTTATCTTGTTATAATCGGTAGTATGTGATACATAATTCTACCGATTTACATACAGTCGGTAGTAATGTAAGAACTTAAACCACAGATTATATTTAGGTTTTATCTATAAAACATGTCTAGATTTTATGTGTAATCGGTAAGTTGGTGGTATGATTATCAACCGATTAAACATAATCGTTAGTATTTAGATATGCCTTATCTACCAATTATAACCATTTTGAAAAAAAACAAGTTAAATTCTCATAATCGGCAGTTTAGGCGAATATCTTATCTACCGATTAACATAGCATCCCCAAAAATAAATTTGTCCAAAATTTGAAAATGTAAAATTCTTCAGATATTCTCAAAACCCCACAATCGGTAGAAAGTAACAAAACTTGTCTACCCATTTTACTGAATAATAACTGATTTTGTACCCTATTTGGCAGGAAAAAAGAGCCGTTTGAGCAGTGTACGAATAAATTTTATAAAATTTAGTCGTTGCACTACTCTTTGGGTGTTTATTGTGTATAAAAGGAACTCGTCTCTTTGTAAAAAAAAAAATCTCACACTTCTCAAACTAACTCATTTTTCTTCATCTTCTCAAAAACCCTCACACTTCTCAAACATGGCTACTAGCTGGTCCACCAAAGAAGATGTTGCAGCTGTTCGGGTGTGGGTGGTTACTACGAAGCATGATTCATATCTAAAGATTAACTATTCTCAAACCGTGGAAGCTTTTTGGAACCAGGTTTTGCAAGTTTTTGTGGGTTTAGACGACAATGGAAGTGGAAGAACATGGAACGTGGTCAGGGATAGATTCGAACAACTCTATGATCGTTGTGATTGTTTTAGAATTGATTTGTATAATGCCAAGTTTAATTTCCACGAGCTCGACGTCAATGGATATGTAAGTATATCTCAAATAGATGTTAATCAAATCAATTATGTTCTCAATATAATACTAATATATTATTCATTACTTTTTTCAGACTCCTCATGCTTTTAAGGACCATAGGCATATGTATGCCAGGAAGTTCATGCATTTTGCATGCTATGATGTATTGAAAGAAAATGACAAGTTTTTCGATCACGAGTATTTCAATGACGACTATTGGTCAATTAGGCGTCAAAACTAATTAAGTGTAATGTTATGATCTACTTTATGTCTTTAAATTTATTGTAATGTCTTATCCTTCAATGAAAGAATCCAAAGAATTTTCAATTTGTAATTGATGGAGGTTCCAATTGAATTGATATATATTGTTGTTGAAATAATCGGTAGTCACGGGTATATATTATATAATTGTATTTCATCCGGAAGATTGAGTAAAACGAACCAAGTACAATCGGTAGTATTTAGATAAACCTTATCTAAAGATTATGTTACTTTCTGACAAAAAAAAAGTAAAATTCTCATAATCGGTGGTTAAAGTCCAATGTTAATGTCCGATTACAACCAAACAAAACTATGACAAAATATTTGTAAATTTCCCAAAATCGGTAGATAAATATAAACAATTACTTCCGATTATAACCAAACTCTGACAAGATATTTGAAGTAAATTTCCCAGAATCGGTAGTATAGATGAATCATTTAGCTACCTATTGTCATAGTAGCCCCAAATCTTTTCTAATCATTTAAGGTTCAAATCGGAAGTTAATCGGTTGAAAGTGATAACTAATAACTACTGATTAAAGTGCAGTAAGTTGAAATACAAGTGAGCTAAAATGAAATAAACTTTAAAAACTTAACATAACATCGTCTAACCTTAAAAAAAGGAAACCGGTTCATCCCCCTTAATACATAATATTGTTCAAAATAACATAAACACCTATCAACAACAAAATATAAAGAAAAGTAGACATTCATAGACATTCATAGTTAATACCAATTTTTCCACTCCTTGATACTTTCGGCTTCCCAACACCAGTTTTAAATCTTCTCTTCTTGCTAGCCTCATCAGCCTTTTCTTCCAATGCCACAGGTAATAGGTGCATAAATCATATATTTAAAGTAGTTTTTCCTGACCCTTATGTGCTATATTTGAGTGAATTACTATGCATTTTTATTACTTTCGAAGTTTAGTCGTCTTTTCAGGTTACAGTTCAGAAACCCGCAGAATGGAGCTGTATGAGAAGAATTATCGAGGACCCAGTAAAAGTCTGCTGAATTTAGGCCTTTCACCTTCCACAGTGTAGGAAATTGAATTACGAAGCCAACGGCGAAAGAACGAGGTCATTCTGATCTCGTATGAGGAAGTTATAGGCAAAGCCACATGGTGGAAAATTAGCTTGTGCTGTTAGCGCCCAGGCGCTAAGTTGGCTGAACCGTATATGCTAATGTGCTAAGTGACGAGTTGGAGGTGCTAGAGTGGTTTGATGGGCTAGTGGCTAGCCTTGGTGGAGTAGTAGCTAGAGTTTGGAGTTGATATATCTTGTTGGAGTGGAATAAGGAAACTTAGCACATTTCCTAGTTTTACTAGGATTGTGAAAGTGGCTAACTCAAGTTCTATAGAAATAAATCAGGCCTTTCTCATGGGAAGCCTTTTGGAGAGGTAGATATAGCATATATTGGAGTCCCAAGGGACAATTGGAGGTCAGGTGCACTATACAAAGCTCACACACGCGAGTTGGCCACACACACAGTTGGCAGCCGAGAAACAAGGGAAAACGCAAGGTTTTTCGGCTGAATTGAAACACAAGGGCAAGACACACTAAATTTCGGAATTGTGTACATATAAATACATAATTATCCAGGAGAATTGAGGAGTTACATTATACAATACACGGACAGCAAAGAAGGGAAGAACACAGCAAGAAGAAAGAAGAGAAGAGGCGTAACTTGGTGCTGCTGGCTACTTCGGCAGCTGCACTTCGGAGCAACAATTCTTCGCTATCTTTCCGGGTTTGATTATACTTTTCTTTATTGTTTTCCATGGGTTTTGAGAAACCCATGATGAGCTAAACCCTCTATATTGGTTAGGGATGTAATCTGAAGTTTAAAGACATGTTTATCAATTGAATGGCGCATATCTCATGATTTCATGTTATTTTTAATATCGTTCATGTTCTACTGATTATAACGCCATGTATGATTGATTGTGTGTTTGTTTAAGTTGCAAATTGAATGAGCATGCATTGATATCTACAACTAAACTAGAGTTTTCGATCCGGAATTGTCGAAGGACTCTAGTTACAAGTAGTATAGCATATTTGTTAACAATACTTAAAATTGCCATGCAAGTATGTGTAGAAGCTTGACCTAGATTAAATCCGAGTTGCGCGATGCATCGGATTATTTAGAATAACCTCAACTCACAAAGACTATTGCTTTCATTGGGTTAAACTTGGTGTTTACATCGAGTTATCTGGTGTTAAGAATTCAGAGAGCGGCGCGATACCCTCTCTGATGATATTAGGAGTTTTGCCGGAGCAGCCCTGCGATAGGATGCTTTAGGGTTATTGGTATTACTAATTCATGAATGTTGAGTATGCTTTGATTGATAACATGTTGGAAAACGGACGATGAATTCTCTAACCAATGCTTTCTTTCCCTGATACACGTTTTTATTATTTTGCTTTAGTTTTCTTTAGTTTAATTTAGTTTAAATCACAACACAACCCCCTTTTTACTTGCATACGTGACTGAAAATTAGTGATAGTCTCGGCCTCCTTGTGGGAACGAACTTGTTCTTATCCCTATACTTCATTCTATTTTAGAGAGTAAGAACTCGATTATTTTGGTTGATTACGACACGACCAAATTTCCACAGGCTTCGGCTTCGACCTTATAACGGAAGTTTTTAAAATTTTATCTTCTTCCTAGCCTCATCATCTAACAACCTGCTGTTCTCTTTAGCCTTTTCTATTAACTTCTCAGTCTCGTTAGCCTTTTCTACTGCTTCCTCAACAGATAACTCCTCAGGTGTAACTTTGTACGGAAACTCATGTTCGTACCAAATGGTTCTATGAACTATATTTTCGTAAACGTCCTGATTATCAATTGCTTCTTCTTCTTCTTCTTCTTCTTCTTCTTCTTCTTCTTCTTCGTCGTCGTCGTCGTCGTCTATCCATTGAATGCGGTTCTCAGGAGCTTCCACATATTCTACAAATTCCGGATCACTGAGCATAGTTTTAAGAATTACATCTTGAGTTAAATTTGGAGGAAATTTGGGAAGAGGTTCTGAAGGAGGAGTAGCCTCACCTTTCCACTCCTTGATACTTCGACATCCTAACAAGAGAATATTTAACACAAAAAATTCATCAGAAAACCTTATAACTAAAATGGTATATAAAGTTCTAGTGTCCAATGACTGGACCCTTAATCGGTAGATAAAATTATGAAATAACCACCGATTAGTCACAATATGTAAGTCGGGTTCTTCATATTCTTCCGATTAATGACAATCGGTAGTTTGGGGTACACAAACTAAATACCGATTAAAAATCAATTTTGTACAGAACACTAGGTGTTGAATGGTACCATAATCGGTAATTAATAATCGTTTATTATCTACCGATTAGAGTGTAACCCTAAAACTGGTTTATCTAATAACACATTATATAATCGGTAGTTAAGTCTATTTTATATCTACCGATTATTTTAAATAGATATCCAGAAACAAATTGCAAGTCCTAATCGGTAGCTAAAACTAAAGTAGATCTACTGATTATGGATGATGTTCTTCACAAATGAAGAACTCGATTCATAATCGGTAGATAAAGTCTATTATATATCTACCAATTATGCATCGTTTCAGAAAACCCTAGATTTTTTCTTCATGATTTCTTCAAAGTAATCATTAAAAACATAAAAGTTCGATGAAACTTACCTTTTTTGAGCAATTTGTAATTGATAGAGGGTCATATCGTCGGAATCTGTAGACGAATTGATTTTAATGATTTCGGGTTCTTCGCTCACTATCTTTTCCTTTCCCTTCTTTGAACGTGTAGCACAACTTTTTGGAGCCATTTTTGATGGAGAAGGAAATGAAAAAAAGGAAAGGGAGTAGAAGAATCGTAAAGGAGAAGAAGAAGAAGAAGAAAAAGAGGTAAAGAAGGAAATGAGAAGATGAACAGTTTAATTAGGTTTTTGTATTAGTGAAAAGGGTATAAATAGTTTCTTACCACCATTTGAGTATCCCATAGCAACTAGGCTTGGATGGGCATAAATAAGTAGTTCCAAAATAGTTTTTATCAACTTCCAAAAATGCGAGGATAATTTACTTTTCCTCAATAAACCGGGGATGTAATTTATTAAAAAAAGAAAAGAAAAACAAATATTGGGGATGTAAGATCAGCATGGAACGGTAGAGACTTCTCTTTTATTGTACAGGAAAGGTTGAATTACTCGTTCCAAATGAGTATGTATGATGGGTTGTCATGGCCATTGGCTAGTGTGAAAGTTGTGGGACTGAAGAGATGGGATTCTGAAAGTGGCATAGGAGACCTCAACTTTAATGAGACACTCCGAGTAGACGTCAGATGTTTGCCTTATAATAGCGATGGTTTTCAGTTGTTTAGTAGACATTGCAGGACATTGGGCAAGAAGTAGTTGATAACCATAAAAGGTGTATGATGTAACAAAGATAATGCACATAGTTGGTAACTATAAGCAATAACATTCAATAGTCTGCAATGAAAAAAAGGCGAAAAAAGTACAGGCAATAATTGACAGGCTCCAAAATTGCTATTTCAATAGATTCAATCATAAATGATCATATGTTTCAGACGGATATCAAAAAGCCGATAACGTTGACAAAATATTCTAAATTTCTCTGCGAAACACAACTGGTAGAGAAAAAACCAATGCAATGGAAGTAAAAAGAAACAAAGTTTCATGAACTAGCCACTATCCATGTTTTTGTCAGACTATCAAAATTTGCTCCTATGTGTAATTTATGCCACTTGGTATTTTCTGAACTCTCTCACTTTACAAACAACCTTCAATATCTATTATTCCACTGACATTGGCATCAGTAAAAGCTCCCAATACTTTTCTGGTCTTGATTAACCGAAATTGCTCGACTCCCTTTGCAGTTGAATCAACACTTTATTAAAAATACAAAAACTAGTTAGGATGGTACCAAGCTATATTCATCAAAAAAAGTTAATGTGACAACCGCATAGAAATGCCGCCTAATCTTGCTTTTCCTCATTGTATTTTATCACATTTACAGTTGATATGTGTAGATGTATATGATGGTACCACAAAATGTTAAGTAGACTAAGTTACTTCATCCAACAAATATTGAAGATATGACGAAATTGCAATTAGAATTCATGTAGTGAAGAATACATTATACATACCTCTGGTTCTTCTTTGAGATGATGGGATATACTTGGCAGTAGCCTCCTCTCCTTCATTGTTGAAATTAGTCAGATCTTCCTTGTTTTCCTGAATGAAATTCCCAGCTGGTTCCTCAACATCCATGGAGCACTCGACATTGCTCTTGTTTTCCTGACTGAGATTCACGCAGTCTTTATAGCTTTGTATGATGCCCTTGTATTCCTGAACGGAAGTCTTAGTCAAGCCATCAGAATCGTTTGACCACTCGGACATACACTGATTTGCATTCTCTTTCAACCCATCAGAATCCTTGTTATAGTACTTCACTTTGACCATAGCAGTGTCTCCCAGATTAGTATTAGCAAAAGGCTTTATGGCATTATAATCGACTTGGGCAGTTGGCAAATACGGCGAGAATTCATCAGTTTGCTACAACAAAAGACAAATAAAGAAAATCAATCTTGTCAAACATTATCATCTTGTGAAAAATGTTGTGTTACATATTACATTTGAGAAAGTGATAAACTTACTGTAAGAGTGCTGCCAATTTCTTGCAGGGATGGAGATGGCACTGCCCTAACTAGTGGTGATGAAGAAGCTCCCTTAGCTTCATAAGATCGAAATTGTCGTTGTTCTTGCTGCAGAAATACACTATGCCGACAATGAATTTGGTTTTGTTGATTAACAAAAGCAAGTTCAGAAGTAAGATTATTCAATTGCTGCGAAAGGGTCTCAGCAATTCCTGGCAACCCATGAACGGGATCAGATTTTCTAGCCCTTGCCTCCTTTATCATGGTCTCAGCCGCTAAACATTGGTGTGGTTTAGCTTTCTTCATTAGCTTTGTGAAATTACTTGCACCAAAAACTTTAACAACATTCTGGAAATCTTCTCCCCTGTATCTGAAGGAAAAAATTGGGCAAAGGGACATTCTGGTGCACATTTTTTCCTATGATACTTACATGCTGCACAGGATTTCCTACTCCTCCCCATTTCCACTCCAGATTCTACAAACAAAAAATATGTAAAATAAAAAAACCCAGCAACCAGTAACAAGAAAATCATAATATTACACTTACATCATGTCCTAATCAGACTACAGTCAGTAATGAGAATGGAAGAAACAAGAAAATGGGGGTTTGAAGTTGATTTATACTAAAAAGATGATGGGGATTGAGAATCAGCCATTACATGAATCATATAGAGAAGAGATTATAAGAATAAAGTGGGTTTACAATGAATATAAAGATTTTGGTACTGAAAATGCTTCCAACAACTAGTATTGTGTTGAGAATCTTACCAGATTTTAAGTCCATTATAGTACCTTTAGTTGGTGAAGAAACCCTTAAGAATTCCTTTCCATATTTGGAGAAGAAATGGTAATGAAAAAGGAACACCGGCTCTGAGAAAAATGGAGATTTTTTTTTTTGTTCGGGGTTTACTTTCTTGATTTCTTCTCAGTCTTGGGTGTGTGCGTGCTATAAGAGCGTGATGATGCCCATTGAGACCTTAAGCAGAAAAACCAGTAGTTAATCATAATCTTAACTATTAATCTCCCACTAAATTGAACACACAAGAAAAGAAAAATCTCTTTCTTTGGTTTGGTGCCTGTTTATGCCAAAAAATCCTTTCGACTAAACAACCAATCAAATTTTTGGATACAATTTACATAACTAAGATCGAGTAATAAAGAAAAATCCT
>JAJJMC010010644.1:570908-581779 GCA_023531435.1 Papaver californicum | reverse complement strand
AATTTACATAACTAAGATCGAGTAATAAAGAAAAATCCTTTTATTCATTTCATAAAATCATTTATGAACAATACCATTCATCACCCAGGTTTTGCAATTTTTGGGTTTATAATCCTTACACTTTTCAATTTAAATACAGAAATCCTTACATGATACTACTATATTCCATAGATTCATACCTAAAAATATTTTCTCTCTCTTTTTCTCCTCCTGTCTCTTTTTTTTCCGTCCCTTCTTTGTTGTTTGATCTCTTCTATTTATAGATCTATTTTTCTGGGTCGCTCTTTATGCAACGTGTCATTTTTTACTGCCTGGTCATCGTTCTGGATCAATTCTTCTTTGGGTCGATCCATCTTGTTTCGATGTATCTATCGTTCTTGTATTTTATCTTTTACTTGGTGCGATCATATAGATGACAGATTGCTCCTAATTACTTCTTGATTCGATGCTTTATATGTCCGACACGTGTTTCCTTATCTTCAAAGACTTGTGTGATCTCGATCATTAAAATAATAGAGTAATTATTACAATTCACTTTCTCGATCATAAAATAATTATTACATTTTGCTTTCTCGATCATAAAATAATATAATAATAATAACTTTTTACTTTCCCGATCAGCTATCATTTAATGCTGTTTGTTTTATTCGATGCTGTTCAGCTTTCTCGATCTTATGTGTCATTCATGCAATTCATCGCTCAGATGTCAGGAAACGTCTCGTGTCTTTTTGAAATTTGATATCTTTAATAGTGATCCTGTGTTTCTCGTCTTTTTTAATCTGGTTGCTTCTTAACTTGATCTTCTTCCATGTGTCATGCTTCTTTAATTTACTAACAGTGCCCAAATTTAATTTGTGGGTTCACAAATTCTGTGCAGTATTTGGAATGCAAGTAAGAAAGAATTTTGTCATCCTTTCGGTAGTGCTACTATAAATGGGAGCATTACTCAGAAATTGTTTGGAACGTGGCTTTAAGTTAATTATAAAAATTATAAAAATTGTTTGAATCTATTTGTTAAATGACGTGTTTTAGTATAGGTCTGGATGATTCACCTATTATCACCACGTTATTTATTCTTAGCTTGAGGTGTTTGAAGATTAGTGGTGTTTAATCCATGCGAGACAAGTCTATAAATAGGCTCTCCCATTTCCGTAATCGCTTAAAAAAGACAAGAATAAAATGATAAAGAAATATAATATATTCCCTATTATACTTAAAGGTTCTGTCTATCTAGTTTCACATATTTTAGTGTATGTGAATATCATTATATATGTAATAGATTCTAAGTTAAATTAATAATCGTCAAGGAGATACTAATCTAGCTGTTAGAGTGGAAGTGCTACATAGATTAAATTATAAAACGTTATCAACATAAAACGGTTTTTTGTGGTGTTTGAGGTTTATTCAAGCTAAAGAAAAAGGCGGTATGTTTCGATCGTTTTAAATTCTGTTCCGACATTAAAGGAATAAGTTTGATATTTTTTGTTTTATTTTTTTGAAATATTATCAAATTTAATTAATTATAATTCTATAGCACTTGAAATTACTGGTGAAAACTATCTCTCATGGGCGCTCGATGTGGAATTGCATCTGGAAGCAAAAATGCTTGGTCATACGATCAGTGGCAGAGATAGTGCGTCAAATGAACGCGCCAACTCTGTAACTTATTTAGGTCGGCATCTCTCCGCGGCCCTAAGAGATGAGTTTATGAACTGTAGAGACCCTAAAAAATTATGGAATAATCTCAGGGAGAGATATGACCATTATAAGATGGTCACGCTGCCAAATATTCGTAACAAATAAATTCGTCTGAGATTTCATGATTTTAAGTCCGTAGGGGCTTACAGTTCTGAATTGTACAAAATCAATGGAAAATTTGAATTGTGCGGCGAACCCTTACCAGAAGAATCTAAGCTAGAGAAGACACTCAGTACTTTCCACTCTTCACATATTGTACTACAGCAAATATATCGAGAACACCGTTTTACACGGTATTTTGATCTGTTATGCTGTCTTCTTTTAGCTGAGCAGAATAACGAATTGTTGGTGAAAAACCATGAGTCCCGTCCTTATGGTTCTGCTCCGGTGCCACAAGTAAATATGGCATCGTATTCGGGATATGAATATGATCGTGGTAAACAGGGTTACCATGGAAAGAAGCGTAAACACGGAGGCAAAAGGTATAAAAATGCCCGAAACCATCCGTATAATAAAAATACGGAAGCGAAGCTAGAAAAGGGAGAATCGTCTTCTAATCGTCATAAGAAGACTAGAAACCCCTCTAAGAAAAATGACGGGTGTTGCTTTCGATGTGGTAGTAAAAACCATTGGTTTAAAGCCTGCCATGTTGTTACACATCTCTGTGAGAAAGCTCAGAAAGGAAAAGAAGCAGATATTGGGATGAATTTTGGCAGAACGCCATATTTCCACAGACTCTCTAAAATTAGAGGTTTCCAATTACTTACTTGACTTTGAGGGCACTGCATACAAGACCGAGTTTGATCAGTTTGCTGATGGTTTGTTCAATGTAAATTAAAGTTGTAATATCCTACTTTATATATATGTGTGTTAGTATCTTGTACTTACCCCCATTTTGGTGTTTTTGCTTGTACTTACCTTGTTTTTTTTTTGTTTGCATATGTATTATATGTAAGGATATGTGTAATATGCATGTTTTGATAAATTTACTTTGTGCAACTATCTTATACCTTCTTTATGTATATGGAAGGGTATGGACTCTGAAAGCAATCACGATGGTGGATGTTGTCTTGTTGATAGTGGAACGACAAATTCAATATTTCGAAATACTAAGTACTTTGTCACCTTGAAAAGGTTCAAGGATAATTTTACTACCATCAGTGGTTCAACTAACCTTGTAGAAGGTGCTGGTAAAGCATGTGCCTCATTACCAGGTGGTACTATATTCACTATCAACGATGCGTTATTCCTCCAGATCCCATAGGAATCTGTTGAGCTTCAAAGATGTACGCTGTAATGGATACCACATTAAAACAGTTAATGAGAACAACAAGGAGTACTTGTATATTACACCGCCTAACGAAAGGCATATTGCTGAGAGGCTTGAATATCTCGCTTCTGGGTTGTACCATACAAAGATTCGAAAAATTAAATCTTATCCGGTCATTGTTCGAAAGTTTTATGACCCGAATACGTTTGTGTTGTGGCACAATCAACTTGGACACCCAGGTTCTACTATGATGAGTAGAATCGTTCAGAACTGTCAGGGACACCCTTTGCAGAAACTTTTGTTTAACAAAGAACTTAGTTGTACTGCTTGTTCTTTGGGGAAACTGATTACGAAACCGTCCTTGACTAAAGTAGTTCTGGAATCACCTTCTTTCTTACAAAGAATACAAGGTGATATATGTGGTCATATACACCAGCGGCGGACCCAGAATTTTTTTAGTAAGGGGTCAAAGTCGTAAATTTAAGTACCGTGAGGTCAAAGACGTAAAATTTATAATTAGTACATAAGAGTAAAAATTAAGTGGGGTCTTCTGACCCCACTTGACCCCTTATGGGTCCGCCACTGCTATACACCCCTATAGTGGACCCTTTTAGTACCTTTTGGTTCTAATCGATGTCTCTGCTAGATGATCATATGTTTGTTTACTTTCCACACATAATTTAGCATTTACTCGGCTGCTCGCCCAAATTATTAGATTACGTGTTCATTTTCCTGATCATTCTATCAAGTCCATTCAGCTTGATGATGCAACGGAGTTTTCTTCAAAGGCATTTGACGCATATTGTATGTCGTTAGGCATTGATGTTGATCATCTTGTTGCTCATGTGCATACACAGAATGGTTTAGCAGAATCATTCATTAAGCACCTGCAACTCATTGCCCGACCTATGCTTATGAAAACTCAGCTCCCTATAACTGCTTGGGGACATACTATTTTGCACGCTGCCGCACTGGTACGTTACTGACCTTGTAAAAATAATCAGTCACCTTTACAACATGTGTTAGGTCATCCACCAGACATATCTTCTTTGCGTGTTTTTGGTTGTTCTATTTATGTTCCTATTGCACCACCACAGCGCACCAAGTTTGTCCCACAACGTCGACTTGGGGTATATGTTGGTTTTGACTCTCTAACTATAATTCGATATCTTGAACCATTAACATGGGATGTTTTTACGATAAGATTTGCAGATTGCCATTTTGATGAGACAGTCTTCCCGCCGTTAGGGGAGGAAAGTCACCGCCTGATCAACGGTGTGAGTTATCCTGGTATACATCATAGTTATCTCATCTTGATGTGCGAACTAGTCAGTGTGAGAGAGATTTTACATCTTCTAAATATTGCAAATCAAATACCAGATGCATTTACAGATACATCAAAAATAATGAAAACAGATGTGTCAGCTAAAAATGCTCCATCACATATTGATATTCCTATGAAACAAACCGTGGATGTAGTAGCAAATGAGTCGTCTAAAGCACGCCGTAAGCGTGGACGACCAGTTGGTTCTAAAGATTCTGCTCCTTGAAAGAGGAAAAACCAATCTCAATCATTGTCTAATGGTGCTCTTTGGGAGAGCATTAAAGAAGGATCCAAATTTTCGGGAAATAGATCTCCTGACGAGGAGAATATCTGCACAAAGATAATGGAACCTCAAAATGAAGAAGCCTATATTAATTATGCATGCAATAGAGAAGTTTGGGATCGAAACACAATGACTGTTGACGATATATTTTCATTTACAGTAGCTACTAACATTGCCTTGGATGATGATGGTATTGAACCATACTCTATAGAGGAATATCGTCAAAGGGATGATTGGTCGGAATGGAAAAAGGCAATCCAACAAAATTTTGTTCTCTCGCTAAGCGCAATGGTTTTGGTACTGCAGTCCGAACACCAGATAATATGGGCCCGTTGGTTGTAAATAGGTGTTTGTGCGCAAACGAAATGAGAAAAATGAATTCGTTCGCTATAAAGCGAGACTAGTGGCACAAGGTTTCTCGCAGAGACCAGAGATTGATTATGAGGAAACATATTTTTCTGTAATGGATGCAATTACTTTTCGGTATTTGATTAGTCTAATAGTCCATGAAGGACTCGGCATGCATCTAATGGATGTGGTTACTGTGTATCTTTATGAAAAACTTGATGCAAATATCTATATGAAAAAAACTGAAGGTTTTCAGTTATCAACAGATAAACCATGTCATATGTATTCACCAAAACTAAATGGAGCCTTGTATGGTTTGAAACAATCTGAACGAATGTGGTACAATCGTCTAAGTGAATACTTGTTAAGTGAGGGGTATGTGAACAATCCTATATAACTATGTATTTTCATTAAAAAGGCAAACACTGGATTTTTCATAATTGTTGTATATGTAAATGACATCAATCTTATTGGAACTCCTGAAAAGCTTTCCAAAGCAAAAAAATGCTTAAAGCAGGAGTTCGAGATGAAAGATCTCGGTAAAACAAAGTTTTGTCTTGGTCTACAACTTGAACATTATGAGGGATGAATTCTTGTCCATCAGTCAGCGTATACTGAGAAACTTCTCAAACGCTTTAATATGGACAAATCGTATCCGCTTAGCACCCCGATGGTTGTAAGGTATCTTGATCCTAAAAGAGATCCTTTCGCCCTAAAGAGGAAAGCGAAGCAATCATTGGTCAAGAAGTGCCATATTTGAGTGCCATCGGTGGGTTATTGTATTTGGCTCAATGTACTAGACCTGACATTTCTTTTGCAGTAAATATGTTAACCAAGTATAGTTCTGCGCCAACAAAGAGATACTGGGTTGGAGTAAAGCATATTTTCAGTTACTTACGCGAAACTACAAACGTGGGACTGTTCTACTCAAAGACAGCTTAAATTAAAGGTTATACAGATGCTGGCTATCTTTCAGATCCACATAAAGAAATTTTCAACACAGGATATGTCTTCACTAGCAGTGGCACTGCAATTTCATGGCGATCTTGTAAACATAGCATGTCACCTACCCCCTTAAAATCACTCTGAGATAATCGCTTTACATGAGGCAAGTAGATAATATGTGTGGTTGAGATCATTAATCGACCATATCAGAAGTTCTTATGGTATACCATCCATTAGCGGCACACCAACAGTAATTCGTGAAGACAACTCAGCTTGCATATCACAAATTAAAGAAGGCTACATCAAAGGTGATAGAACGAAGCATATTTCATCGAAATTATTTTACTCTCACTACCTCCAGAAGAACAACGAGATTGATATCCAGAAGGTACAATCATGTGAGAATTATGCTGATTTGTTCACCAAGTCATTACCGACAAATCTCTTCGGAAAGCTGATTTATGGAATCGGGATGCACCAGTTATACAAACAAACAAATTGATAGAGATTTTGTTGAGGGATAGGTATTGACTTTAACGTGTTGTACTCTTTTTCTTTCATGAAGGTTTTGTCCTATTGGATTTTCCTTGTCGAGGTTTTAACGAGGCAGCATATGCGTGTCCAATATTATTCTAAGATTTTCTTAGTTATACTCTTTCTCCTTTGTCCGGATTTTGTCCCACTGAGTTTTACCGACAAAGTTTTAACGAAGCAATGTACTTAGAACATTGATCATCCAAAAAAAAATGTTAAATGACTTGTCCTAATATAAGTGTGATGACTCATCTATTTTCGTGTGTTTGAGTACGTGTTAGATTAGTGGTGTTTAATCCATATAGACAAGTCTATAAATAGGCTCTTCATTTCTATAATCATTTTGAACATATAAGAATAAAATGATAAGAAATATAATATATTTCTTGTCTATAAATAGGCTCCTCCATTTCTATAATCATTTTGAACATACAAGAATAAAATGATAAGAAATATAATATATTCCCTATTACATTTAAAGGCTCTGTCTACCTAGTTTCTCATATTTTGGTGTACGGAATATTATTATATATGTACTAGATTCTAAATTAAGTTAATAATCATCAAAAAAGATAGTTATCTAGCTATTAGAGTGGGAATGCTATATAGATTAAAATATAAAACTATTATGATTATTAAAAAAAATATACCGGCTAACAACCAAATGTGATACCATGTCACCCTACGATTTCCTCGAGTATGTACACACTCCCATACGAGTGTTCACTTGACATCTTAGTTCTTACCTTTGGTTAAATTTTGGCAGTTATATGATTGAAGTTTAGATTCTTACCATGCGTGGTATTCGAACTGGTTATTAATTATTTTAATCAATCATATTTCTTTTTCAAGCAGAAAGAAGATTTTATTAATGCCTGGAGGTTATATAGTTTCTATCCACCATCAGTTGTGGTAATATATAGTATAGTGGATAAATGTTTCAAACCTCATTTAATTTATCAATTTTAGCAGTCTTTTGACAAAATATATGTTACCTTATTCTTTTCTTTTGGTACAAAATGACATCGCCATAAATTAAGCTCGCTAAAAATATTTTTAATGTCTTTAACAAGATTAGGTAACCTC
The DNA here is from genome assembly GCA_023531435.1 of Papaver californicum. NCBI lineage: Eukaryota > Viridiplantae > Streptophyta > Magnoliopsida > Ranunculales > Papaveraceae > Papaver > Papaver californicum. The sequence goes on along the minus strand of JAJJMC010010644.1, from coordinate 574,291 downwards.
CAATCGATGTTGGATTCTTCCTTATTAACTGTTTCCACTAGCGTTTTTGCATCTAGCTCGAACCTCACTTTCTCCAGCCCTAGTTTTTTTGCCCATCTCGTTGCCTCCCACAATCTTTGACATTCAGCATGTTCATCACTTTCGACTCTAGATAAGTTAATGCATTTCGCTCCTTTATGAACACTTGTAAAAATTTCTAAAGATTAATTCAATGCCCCTGTTTTGGTAAGATTACAAAATGAACCTTCATAATTTAAAGTGAGGTAATCATGTGAAGGAGGAAACCGACATAAGTTACTTCCATTCTGTTTGGTAGACAGATTATTATGAGTACTCTTCTCAACTAGATGTTTTCTAGCTAGAGTAATGATTTTAATTGGTGTAGTGCTGCTGCCTTCAAACACTTTTTTGCACATTGCTGTCCAAATTGATCATGCAATTGTAGCTCTTTTTCCCACTAAAAAACTGTCAAACCAGTTGCGTATCCAATCCTTTAGGCTTTGAGCATTATTAGCATACCAACCCATCATAGCAAACCAAACATTCCCACAAAGATTGCAGTGCATAATAATATGAGCATCATTCTCGGCCACAGAGTTACAAAAAGGACATATAATATCCATGTGGTTCATAACGACAACCATTGTACTTCTTGTTGGTAACAGATTCATCAAGCACTTCCATATGAAAGGCTTAATTCTTAGCAGAATAAGGAGATTCCAAAGTTCTTTATAAATCTTCTTTATCTATGATCGACATAGATAGGATTATGCTTATCTTCATATATTCTTTCTATAAGCAGATTTAACAGTGAATCTACCACTTTTTTCAAGAGACTAAACCAGTCTATCTTCGCAATCAAGATGTATAGAAGTATTAAGAATAAGGTCGCAAATAGCTGGATCAAAGAGATTTTGTATGAGATATGTATTCCATAAACCAGTACTATTAGCGATGAACAATTATTTAGCATAAACATAGTCTTTAGGAGTAACTGCGTTAAGTTTCGGAGATGGAGGTTCCATCAGCTCAGTAAGCTATCTGTGCTTCCATATCTTAATTTGTTGACCATTACCTAGAGACCAACAACTATTTTCTGGATAACACACATCTCAGATTTTATTCTCGTCCATGACCAGGTAGAATTCTTTTTGACTTGGAGATTGAAAGGATTTCCGAAAGGAAAGTATTTTGCAGACATAGACTTAGCCCAAATTGAAGAGGAGTCGATGCATAATTTCCATGCATATTTAGCCAATAAGACTCTATTGGAACAATGAAGATCTCGAAAGCCCAAACCTCCTAGTTCTTTCGGTTTTTCTAGCTTTGACCAACTTGTTAAATATAACCCCTTGTTATTATCCTTTTTTCTCCAAAAAGCTTGTTTAACTGACCTTAACTTCTTGATGGTAACATCAGGCAGTTTGAACGAAGTCATGTGGTGAACATGTATCGAATTATGAAGAATTTCAATTTTAAACCCATCCTTCCAAAGAAGGATCAAACGTCCAGCAAGTCCCACCGAAGGTACAAAAATTTTATTGGGTAAACCTAAAGAACTAGTGAATTGTTGAATTATATTGTTGTTTATTTTGGTTTCAGAAAGGAAGATTATGTCTGGGTTATGAAAAGTGTTTATGAGCTTAAGAATCCCTTATTTTTTGAGAAGAAAAGCCTTGGAAGTTCCAAGCAATAATTCTCATATTGTTACAACCGGACTTGAAAAAACAATGACCCTAGTGTACTTGCAAAGATAATACCAGTCTATAAATCGATTAACATCAATGCTTACCTTAAAGCAAGGAGTTGCAATAGACGTAGTGATATTAAAAGAAACTACTTGAGAAAGATAAAAAGAACAGAATTGAAAAACCGAGTTATTATGAGAAGAGTTTTTAAAAGTACATTGTCTGCAGGGTCCTCTTGATTCTTTGGGATATACTCCTTTGCAGCAATATCATATTTTTCACTTGTTTCCATCTCCACTACTTGCATTTGATCTAAATAAGTAGTCAAATTCCATGTGTTATCATTACCCCTTGTTTTGTTACCATTATAGACAATATGAGTTTTAAGGGATATGGGCCATTGGTATCTGTAGAAGAATGATAGTTCTTGCTCTCTTGCCATTTCTAGTATGTTCTACCATAATTTCTTCCCTGGTTATCTCATGAGCAACTTCAACAGTTGTTCCTTCAAAACAAACAACATTATCACCATCCTGGTTTTGGCCTTCATTTAATTCTTTACAATGTTATTCATATTTCTCGTTGGTCATTGCTCTAAGTTTTATAAAATTTGCAACCTTAAAACAAACATCTTCATTATAATCGATAGTGTAACATTAGTCACACAAACTATGTGGTTGTTTCATCCAATGATACATAATCCAAACAACATCCCCGGAATTAGTGTTCCACCATTCATCTCTTTTAAGGGGTTTGTCAAGATCCACTTCTACTCTCACTGTTATCATATTACTAAATATTGGTCTGCAATTCTTAGGATCTGTGGAGATCTTCCTACCCAGGTCTTCAATAGCTTCATTAATAACAACTTCATGCTGATGTTCTAGGCGCATATTTTTAAATTGAACATTCCATTCCTGCTTTGTAAACCTACATTTGTTATAAGGAATTTTAAGTTGTATATTCTTGCAAGGCTAATAGAAAACACTTTATAATCCATGGGGACTTATTTAATATCTCAGTGGCTTCCTTTTGAGAATTGAACTTGGAAATATAAAGATTTTTACCAACCACTCTAGTTTCCTTCCTTTTGTATGGAGATTTAGCTCTTCCTTCACTTCAGAGGATTCTATCTCATCTTTAGTAATGAGTTTACCAATTAAGTTATTTTGACCAGATCGACTGCTTCATTTAGGTTCTTAGAAGAATCAATTGCTCCCTAACTGGATTGATTAAATTCCTTTTAATATTAGAAATTTTCATTTGTTCAGTGATACCTATAACCTTACTATTTGTTGAAAACTCCATGAAAGCAAAAGAATGATGTATGTGATTCGGTTTGTGAGTTAAATTATGAAAGAGTTGATATAATTGGTAATTTTTCTTAAAAGAATTATTGAAGATAACATGCTCCTTAAAATAATGAGTTTGTTTCTTAAACATAGGAAAAGGATAACTATAAGAGCTTCTCCAATGGATTGTGTGTGAAAAAAAAGTTTTAATCCACATAGGATACACAACCATATTTATAAAAAGTTATCTCCAACTCATTGGTGTGAGGATGATGTGGCCAAAAGAAGTTAAACATCCTCTAAGTGAACCTCTAGTTTTAGATGTTCACTTAGAGGATGTATTCACACTTTTATCAACAAAAATAATTGAAAAACAAAAATGGAAATAATTTTAACCAATTGT
>JAJJMC010010644.1:484616-519434 GCA_023531435.1 Papaver californicum | reverse complement strand
TATCGACATTCATCATGGTACATTCAACTGAATAAAAGGTCATGTGCTTTTCACGAAATTCAGACTAGTCAACAGTAAATATAAGAATGTATAACAGCTTAGGTTCAATAATGAAGTACGTATAGGCTACTGTATCAAACCAGTAAACAAAATTATCGCACCTGGTTGTTGGAATCTAATAACAAACACCAACGATTATTTCAAATTGACAACTTGCCTTAACATGTGGCAGTGCCTTAGGTTTTGATGAGTTGCCTTAAATATCGACTTAACACAGACTCAGACAAACGCATCAAAGAAATTGTTCAATACCTTTGTAATGTTGCTTTCTCTATTTCTGGGACGCTGACAAGCAGCTTTTAAGAGACCAGTTACCTGCTTCTCATTCAACTTTTTAGAGTATTTTTGCCCCTCTACTAGTGCACATAGCTGTTATGAGAAATATCAAAATGACATTAAACAGTCTATAATTGAAAAGAACACACAAAAGATTTAAAGAAGGGGAATCACCTCCATAGGTAAGTATACAGCTTTTGCATCACTCCAGCTTGAAGGCATGGCCAATGAGTATACTTCAACTGAATGTTGTACTTTTGTTTAAAGTAACGAACCACAGACTCATTCGTGCCATCCCCGAGAGGGAACCTTATGCATACAAAGAGAAAAGGAAGGTTTATTTAAAAGGAATGTTTACTTTTGTTTGACAAAAGATGCATCAGTGGAATAAGCAATTGAAATTTAATTTCCTTCTTTGCAGCAACATCTTACTTTCATCCCACCCCTTGCACCAAGGGTCGCAACAGAAAAGAGGACATCAAAAGGTAACCAATAGAAGTAATCTTCAATTTTATTGTATTTTTCAAGGTATAAGACATTATACTCACATAAGCTGGTTTGTAGGCTGAGTAGTTATGCCAGAAATCTTTTGATAGTTGCCTTTCCTATGAGTCAGCTCAACCCGAACACCTGTGAAGGACCTTTTGATCTAATATGAAAACAAGAAAAGGAGTAAGATAACATAGAAGATGCGGAATATTGGGGCCAGTATTAGCTTGTATCAAAATTCTCACAACTTTGTAGAAGTAAAAGTACAAGCCAAGGTATTGAATCGAAAACACGGAGAAAAAGAAACACAAACCTTAACACGATCCACATCAGATAAAGGCCTTTGCGTATCTCTTATGTTCAAAAGTTTGATCACATAATCGGCCACATTGATTGTTTGATGGAATGAGGTGGCAGAGACATCTGCAGACAAGAAAATTAAAATAATGATAAGAATTCCCAACCTACAAACAGTAAGCTCTTGAATCCTTAAAGAAAAAAGCATTATAAGAAGGGAGAAGTAGAACCTAAATTAAGAGATAACCCCATCTGAGTGGGACGGATGCTCTGGTAGTATCCTTTCCAGCACTCTAGACCGTCTCCGGTGTCCAATTTGTTTCCCAATTTAGGTGAAAAGAATGACCTTCCGACCACAGCATAACCGGGTATAAAGCATTATGTTGCTGAACCTACTTTCTAGTTGGTGTTTCTGTCATGGCCACATCAAGAACTTGAATTGTTTCCTGCGGTGAATCTCTTTGTCTACCAGCTAGAAACTGGTGCAAATGGTGCAAGCCAGGTCGGGACGCAAGTTTGATTACAACTTTAAACTTTCTTTCTCTTCTGCAATAACAAATCAGTTATTTCGAGTAAATTATTATAACAAACAGGATACACAAACAATGTGCAATATCTGAAATTGGAATAGAAAGTTAATTAAATCAACAAACCTAGGAAAAGCTCCTTTCTTGTCCTTGTCCGCCTTCTTAGAACCACCTTTTGTTTGCTCCTTGTCATCCAAATCAACAACAAACTCCATCCCTTGAAATGGCAAGGGCCCAGCAGTGTACAAGCTTTTACGGCCATCATAAACAGGCTGCAAATTCCCCAAATGCGAAGCACGGTATAAATCAACCAGTTGGCTAATAACAGCTCGATTTACACCTCTTGAAGTAACCTCAGGGGTGATTGAAACCTATCACACAGCACCAAAATCAAAATTATAGCTGAAGTTCAATAAATGAAGATAAATTTCAAAAAGCAGAAAAATAAGAACCAAACTCTAAAATTGAAGTAGAAATAATTCATTTACATGGATATTTATGCACAACACTAGAAGACCAACTACCAAATCTTTTCCAAAAGAAAACTAAGAAATTTTGAAAAGACGAAATTTACTAGAGTTCAACAAAAAATAAATCTTCAACAGTGATATATGCATAAAATAGTATTTACAAGAGTTTACATAGAACAGAATAAAAAAGACCAAGATTAAAATCAACAGTGTTTACAGTACAAAAATTGAAACAATGAGAGTACCACTAAAAGAGTGAGAGAAAAAAAAAAACAGTATTACACTGACTCAAAGAGTATAACAACTTCAATAAATAATGAAACATATGAAATAGGACTACTAATAGAGAGATTCGCAGTAAGATCACCTTCAAGAAAATACCCAAAAATAATACTCGTATTAAAAATTTACACCTACATTTTTCATAACAGAGAAAAAAAAGGGGGGAAATCAAAAAAGAGATGGTATGAAATAAACCCAAAAGGAATTTACAACCACATTTTGCCAACATCTTTAATCAGACCATCAACAGCAAAGGAAATGAAACAAAGACAAAAAAAAATTAAGAAAAGAAAAGAAAATCAAAAATAGAGAAATACATACATCGTAATGGTGGAGATCCTTATCAGCAAGTTTGAAAAGGAAGTGATTCGCTTTGACTACACACTTTGCACCGATATTTCCAAACCAGGACGAGCTGGATACTTTGCTGCTTTTGAAGAGCATGTGGTGTAACAGTTACAGCAGAAGCTCGTTCCTGTATAGTAAGAGTTTTCTGCACATCTTGAGCTAGTAAATCGACGCCTGGTGAACAAGAAGAAAAAGTTGAAGAAATTGGTGCTCCTCTTCCTCTTCCATCCCAAACACCACCACCACCGCCGCCTCTCGTACCCCTCCTCTACCGTCTAAACATTCTTGTTTAGATAAAGAGATGAAAAAAAAAACAGAGAGAAGATTTTGGAAAGATTTTAGAGATTTTTCTCTAAAATCTTTCCATAATCTTCACCCTGGTTTTGGTCTGAGAGAGATTTGAAGTGAGAGAGAACGAGAGTTGAGAGGAGATGGGTAGTTGAAAGGGTCTATCTGATGCGACCTCCCTACTACGTGAACAGAGATGCGCTATTGGCAGTTGAAAGGGTAGTTGTACTAACTGGAAAAAGTTGAAGCTTAAATCGTAAATAAACGAAATGAATGTTGTAACCAGTAAATACAAGAGAGATGTGCTACACTGTTAGCACTTCTAGGAACTAACTTGAAAAAGACATCTTTGAACTCAAAACAACAATCTTTAGCCCTTAAAATTTCCATCTTAATATACATAGTAATAAGATCAAGAGTACCATTTATCGTATTAGTTACGCCTTTAACATCACCTTCTATTATCACTTCTTGCAGATTCAGGTCCCTAGCCAAGTTTATACCCAGATTATAAGCCTTAACCTATTCCCTCAATGGAGAGACTTCTTTGAAACAGATTGTCATACAAGCCAGAAAATTACCTTCATCATCTTGAGCCAGTGCTGCTGCAGCACCAGAACCTGTATTAAAGGCTGCATCGACATTTATTTTTGTGTAGTTTTGAGTAGGCCTCAACCAAACTTCACTTCTTACTTCTGCAACATTAGTCACCCTTTCTTCAACAGCATTAGAGGCATTCTTAAAGTGACTATTAAAATCATTCTAAGTCTGTTTCATACATCTTTGAGTCGAAAATTCAATTCCATTAAAAGAATTATCATTTCTTAACTTCCAGATATTCCAAATAAGACATGAGCCCAATATAAAACACTTCCCATCATCTGCAGTCTCTAACCACTTCCTCAGAATTTCTTTAACATCATGAATATCATCTGTGTCCGGGAAAGCACAAGATTTCTGATTAAAAACATATCTAGAGACCGGACATTTGAATAACAAGTGCATACAGATTCCGTTTGATTTGAACAAAAGGGTGCAGGAATTATCAATGGAAGAGTTGTATCTTGATATGTTTTCCTTGACTGACATACAGTTATGAGTCACTTTTCCAAAAAGATCTCCAACGAAAACTACTTATAGAAGAAGTCGAAGCAATTCCATCAGATAAGGATTTATAACAAGATTTTGTATAAAATAATTCTGAAGGAGAAATTGAGCCATATGATATGAGAGTGTCTTGAATAGAAGTATCATTAGATAAGTAAAGTCGTGAAATTCTGTCCACTATATCCGGAGGAAACAGATGTTGTCACAAATCTACATTCCAATTCCTAGAATTTGGCAAAATGAGATCATTACCGAAGACACCTGATCTGTTTCCCAAAATATATGGGATCCAGGGGTCGTCCCAAATTCGAATATCTTCACCAATATTTACCATCCAGCAAACATTTTTTTCCATAAACTCTCAAACAGTACTTCTCCAAGTGGATGAACATTGACTTACCTGTGATATATTCCAGAATGAAGCATCCTTTAAGTGTTTTGCCGTTAATAACTTGACCCACATTGAATCCTAATTTGTTAAGAATCTCCAAACCAATTTGCATATCAAAGATTAATTCACTCTCTCCATATTTCTTATGCCTAAACCTCCATCCTCTTTAGCCTGACAAATTTTCTCCCATTTGACAAAATACATTTTTCTTGTGTTGTAGTCATGACCCCACCAAAATGAACATTGAATTCTTCTTATCATTTCCAAAACTTTCTTAGGGAGTAAACAAGTGCCAAAAAAGAAAATAGGGATAGATGAAAGAACAAATTTTGACAAAACAGTAGAGCCTGCTGTAGAAAGAAAATGTTGTGACCATCCAGAAAGTGTTGCTCTGAATTTCTCTATAAGGAAGTCGATGTTGGAAAATATACTTCCTGTAACAGAGAAAACAAACACAGAGAACTTGAAGATGATTAAGGGAGGGTTAGAATTAAAATGCACACACACTCAAACACAGAGAGGTGAAGTCGCCTGTTCAACAGACTGCCCTTAACCCAAGGTTCGCACCAAGGCTCACGCCAAGGCTCACGCCAAAAACACACGCAAGCACCGCAAGCCCGCAAGCCCGCGGCCTGCGGTGCTTCGGTGCGAAGCACCGTACATGTATGCATTTGCCCACTAGTCCATTTCCCAAGTCCATATCCAATCCACTAGTTCTTTTCCTTATATAGAACATATGTGGTAATATGCATGAACTTCCTCCTTGGTTTGCCCAATGTGGGATAATCAAAGGTTTCCCATTCACTAAGAAGTGAAAATGGATGGCTTTAATTCCACCCAAGTTTGGACTAGTGATCCTAGCACCCATCAAGCTAATTAAAGTAACAAAAATTAATTTAAGTAAGAAACTATTAATTTTAGTAATATTATTTTTATTTCCCAACAGTCGAAAGTTTGAATCCTTGAATCAGCCAAGAGTGGAAAAATTCCCAAATACTTTTCATCCTTCTTCATTTCTCTAACACCCATATCAGCAAGAGTTGTAGTTTTTCTTAAGTCATCCACACCCCCACTAAAGACCATTGCTGATTTGTTGAAGTTGATTTGTTGTCCCGACCATTCTGAATATTGTGCAATCAACTTCTTTAAATTCAAGACATTCACTCTATCATTTTTTCCAAAAAAGAACAAGTCATCTGCAAACATCAAGTAAGAAATCATAGGTGCCCATCTGTTTATTTTCAAACCTTGATATAATCCGTCCATTTCATACTTTTTCATTAATAGAGAAAGACCTTGTGAAATGATGATAAACAAAGCAGGAGATAAAGGACATCCTTGACGCAACCCTCTTTTTGCCACAAAATAACCCTTAGAAGACCCATTGAAAAGAATTGAAAACTAGCAGAAGAAACACAAATCATTATTATTTGTAAAGAATGATCCTGTAACCCAACCTATTGCAACATCTTCTTTAAAAAATTCCAATTCACCTTGTCATATGCTTTTGACATGTCCACTTTTAGCGCAAAGTGACCCACCTTCGATTCAGATTTCTTCATAGACTGAAATAATTGCAAAAATCTAAAATTTGTCATCCTGCTACAAAAGCATTTTGGGCCAATGAGATGAATTTATGAAAATGAATTTTCAGCCTTTCTGATATGATTTTAGCCACCACCTTATAAAGAACATTACACAAAGAGATTGGTCTATAGTCATCTGTCGTGGTTGTATTTTTGCATTTAGTAATCAATACTATGTTTGTGTGATTTAAAGACTCTGGGATTTCACCATTTCTAAAGATTCGTTGTATGGTAACCTCATCCCCCATAATGCTCCATGCCTGCTTAAAATAGAGAACTGGGTACCCATCTGGTCCCGGACATCCTAAGGATTTCATCTTGGATAATTTTCTAAAATTCAGGCTTCTGTGGAATATTAGAAATACTCAAATTTTCTTCTGAAGACAAACTGTACTCTGACTGAAAGAAATCTCCATCCATCGGCTGGCACTCTTGGTGTTTAAATATATTTTGGAAGTGAATTAATAAGATGTATTGAAATTTCCTCTTCATTGACACACCAACTTTTATCAGCTTTTTGTAAGAATTCAATTCTATTTTTCTTTCTTCTCTTCTGAACATAAAGATGGAACTGCCTTGTATTTTTATCTCCATGCCTTACACAATTAATCTTCATGCGTTGTTCCCAGTAAGAAGCCTCCATGGTAATGTATTCATTGAGTTGAGTCATAACATGTTTTTCCCTGCAAAAATTGTAATTGTTAGGTCTTTGAGATTGAATAAAAATAAGATCTTTTTTCAATTTTCTTATTTTTCCTTTGATACAACCAATCTTTCTTTTACTCCAAACAACTAGGAAAGAACCTAAAATTTTCAAAACATTTCGAATATCAAGATTATAATTTTTTGACCAAATAAAAGAAACCAAGAGAAGAAATTCATTGTGTTTGCATCAGAAAGTTTCGAACTTGAAATTAGGAGTAGCTCTAGGAATGGATCGAGAAATATTTAGAATGATGGGACAACAATCACTTGCAAGTCTCTGAAGGTGCAAAACCCCATCATTCTCAAAAGTTAAGAACCAGTCTGGAGAGTGTTGAAGCTACATTATAGGAGCGAGTCTCCTGATCTGACTTGGTCTCTTAATGTTCTGTTGTAACAAGTTTAGCAACAATACTTATCCTATCTGTAACTGTATTGACCACCACATTTTGTGGGATAGCTAGCTGTAACTCTGAGGTGTTTACAGTCTATATAAACTCTCTTCTGTATTGTAATCTGTATCAACAAAGTAATCGATTCTTTAAGTTTCTTCATGGTATCAGAGCATTAAAGACTCCAACGAGTTCCCTCTTGTTCAAAACTCTTCAAACTTAGCACCATGACTGAAATCACAGCCAACAGAACTAATGCAGCAATTATCTCTTCTACTTCTTCCCTTGATGGAATCGTTTCTATTAATGCTGCAGCTCAAATACCTATCAAACTGAATAGAAACAATTTTCCCTCTAGGAAAGCACAGTTTGATGCTCTTCTATATGGTTATGATCTCATGGGTTTTCTTGATGGGACAATAACATGTCCATCCAAAGTAAGTCTTGCTGAAGATGGAACTACTGCTTCAAATCCAAGTTTTGTTATTTGGACTAGGCAAGACAAATTGCTTCTTCACGCAATTATTGCGTTTGTCCCTGAAAGTGTGGTACATCTGATTGCCACTGCTACATATTCTCGAGATGCTTGGGTAAAGCTTCACAAACTTTATGCCAACAAATCCAGATCTCGGGTCATGAACCTCAAGGAAAAACTCACAAACATTACATGTAATATTGTTTCTATTGCAGAGTATCTTCAGACCATCAAAGGGATTGCTGATGAGTTAGCTCTCATAGACACCCATCTAAGTGATGATGATCTGACCATCTTTGCTCTTAATGGTCTTGGCAGCGGCTTCAAAGAAATCTCTGTTGCAATAAGAGCCCGTGATACTCCTGTATCTTTTGAAGAACTTCACGATAAGCTTGTAGAACATGAAACCTTCCTGAAGCGAGAAGAATCACGCAGTGGTTCCAACATCACTGTGCACAGTACTCGCACCAGTTTTGGGAACACTCATCACAAACACAGCAATTGGCAGAACAACAATGGACAAAGCAACAATGGAAGGCGATTTTTCGGTAACAGAAACTATCAAAACAGAAAGTTTAACAACAGTGGAAGTTACAATGGTGGTAACTATAACCACTTCCAAGCACCTGTTGTATGTCAGTTCTGCCAGAAGAAATGCCACACTACCAGACAGTGCAACTCGGCCAAAAGACTTATGCAACAGCAACAACCCGAGGTCCATCACACTTCTTTCGGAAACTCATCAAACTAGATTGTGGATTCTTGTGCTTCTCACCATGTCATTGGTGACTTAACTGTTCTCTCCAAGAGGGAACTCACTGGTGCTTAACTTTTATAGATGGGTGTGTATGAGAACAAGAGGGAACTCGTTGGATTTGTTTGGTATAATCTTTAAGTTTCTTCAGAGAGGCTAAAGCCCTATGAGTCTTTGATAAATAAGGGAAGGGATAATTGGGAAACTACCCCAAAAATCCATACCCGTTGGGAAAATGCCCCACAAAATTTTTTTATGGGAAAATGCCCTATCGTTACATTTTCCATCCAAGTACCGTTAAATGGTCAAACAGTGCACACTTGACCTTATACATGTATGGGCCTTAAGACGAGATTACCCTTACTTTTGGATTTTTCCACGTCTCCTAGGGTTATTTTGAAAGTACTATATAACTCTAATTGTTTTCATTCTAGCCTAATTGTGTTGATGAATCAACTTTGCAAGCAAGCAGTTCTGAATATACTCTTTAAATTTTACTTTTGGTTGCTGGGATGACATTATTATAATTTTAGAATTGCTATATTGTAATAACTTAATATATTCTTTAAATTTTAAATTAGCTTTTTTATTAATATGTTAACTATTTCCATTATTCTTAATAAAAAACATGAAATTCGTGGATTTACCCGCATCCAATCCGCCCACCCGCCAATCTATTGGTGTCAAATCCGCGGGTGATGAATTGGACACTGATGCAAATCTAGCACCCACCATTTTGATGGATTGGATTTGGGTGGCACCAAATCCACGGGTTCCACCCGTTACTCACCCATATTTCTGGTGCTACTAAACTTTACTTCATAAATGGTAATTCTTATCCTAGCTAATTTTTCCTACCCAATTGTGCTACCAACTAAAGATTAGGATAAGGAGTGTCTAATTAGATATTATCAAAAATACTAAACTACCTTGTACATTAATTAACCCTAATACTAAAATCATAATTGGACAACCTAAGGGAGTCCTTCTATATGTTCACAATGAGAGCTAAAATGTAGTCGCCTTATAGCAACTATTTCAATCTCACTTTTCTTAAAATATCTCCAAATCTAAACCACGTTTCTTTAAATTAACACGAAAATAATAACATTAAATACATAACTTATTGTTTAGCTTCAAATTTTCATACAAACTTGATGTAGTCTAAAAGATATTACGAAAAAAAAAAGTTTGACATAGTTGCAAAAAGTCCTGAAATGGTTGTAAAAAGCTTTTAGTAACCATTTGAATTTCTTGATTTTCTAATTCCTTCAAATCTAACTCAAATTTCTTCAAAGTGGAGTCAAAATCTTTCAATTGCATTATAAACTAATTGTAATTTACTCATAGTTGATTACAATAGTTTTAAATGACCAATGGATTTGAAGAAATTGAAAAATAGTTGCAAAAAGTCCAAGCTTTAGTCGGACCCCCCACCGTTGAACGGTCATCTAGTATAAATAGAAAAATCTTTCTCTTTTTTACTACTTTTCAAATCTATCAAAACCTAAACCAATTTTTATTTTTTTATTACCATCAAACTTTTCAAATTCTAAAAACCCTAATCCAATTTTTCCAAAAACAATCTCGGATCTCCCATCTCGTTCGATCTACAAGGTAAATCTCCATAAACCCATACTTCTAATAGCATGTTTAATTGATTTAGGTGTTGAGTTCATTTTGGGATTTACTGATTTTGTTGTTAATTGCATTAGTCACTGCTGATTTTTATTTATCTTTTAACCATACTTGTCTTTTTTTCTTCAATTTATTCTTCGTAGACTGTTTGTTTTTTTGAATCAGAGCTGACTCATCTCGGTCAGATTCGTCTGGATCTGACTAAAATCCCCTGATTCATCTGGATCTGACTCAATGTGTTTGTTTTTGAGCCAGATCTGACTCAACTGACTCAAAAATATGCGAGTCAGTGATTTGGTCCTATGAGTCAGGGGCATTTCCATACCTGATTCAAACGAGTCTGAGTTAGGATTTAGGTCTGAGTCAGAGATCGAGTCAGATCTAACTTAAAACAGAAAGAAAATGGTCTGATATCCGATTCACGCTGATTCAGGGGTTGACTCGAATCCAGATCGTAAATCAGATACAAACAAACATGATGTTAAACTAATCACGATATATATACCCTACTTAAAGAAAAACCAGCCAACTTCTTAACTAATTAAGCAACAAGAGTAACAGATTTGTTTACTACATACAATGACAATTTAAACTTGAGCCAAAATGAAGCAGGTTCTGGAAGCTCCTCCATTTTAGATGGGCAAGCACAATCTTTGTTGAGCCTCAACATGATTTGTTCAAACATAGGAATAGCTTCTTCCTGTGCACTTAACTCCCTCTGCGATGCTGAAACATGATAATCGAAGATACTCCACATTCATTTTCTTGGCTTCTAAAACAAAATTTTCTCTTTGTGAAATTGAAGCCTGGAACGTAGCCAGGACTTATATGGTATGGGGTTGAACAAATTTTGTGATAGTACATGGTATATAAGTTTACCACTTTTGTGATAGTACCATAATGCCATTTTGAATATATCAATCTCGACGAAGGAATTGTGCATATTAATATGTTTGAAGAGTTCAAGTGATCATCAACCTAGTTGTTGTTTTCTATAGTTTTCCTTCTAGAGATTTTATCGGGTAAAAGAGTATAAAGAAGATTTAAGTGATCAGTTTACACTTTCATCGTTGATACAAATTTTAATTTTGCCATTATTATTTGCACCCATAAAACACTAAAATTACACGTAGCCCAAGCCTTTTTTCATTAAAATTTAAAATTTAGTGGGTGCAAGTGACCCCACTTGCACCCCTCCATCTATCCTTGATTGAATCCACAAAATTAAAGTTAAGTAAGGTCTTAAATCTTAATATTCATGTTGCCTTCAAGAAAGTTTGTTTAACTGCTATTGAATTTTTTTTTGGTCTAGCAGGCATTGCATCAAGCTCTTGCTAATAAAAACGGTTTTAGACTAGTTTTTTCTCTTATAGGCATTGGAGAGAAACGACTAGTTTTCATTACTAAATATGACCATTGGTGTGCATAACGTTAATTTTCTCTCTATAAATACTTACTGAAACACACTAGAAATCTCTCCCATGTGTTGGTAAAACTAACGTTAGTTTTTCTCGTTGATTTTTTATGACCGTAACATATTAAATTTGTTTTTCTTTCTTTGTGTTCAATTTCCTTTATAATTGTTTAGTTTAGTTTTTTTTTGTTTAGCTCATATCGAACTGTTGATTTGCTTATCTTTCTGTATAAGATTTTTTCTCGTTGATTTTGTATGACCGTAACATTTTAGATTTGTTTTTTTTTTCTGTGTGTTTAATTTCCTTTATAATTTTTTAGTTCAGTTTTTTTTTTTAAGACTCATCTCGAATTGTTAATTTTCTTATCTTTCTATATAGGGTTTTTCTCGTTGATTTTGTATGACTCTTTTATTTTAGATAAGTTTAATTTTATTTTCTTGTGTTCAGTTTCCTTTGTAATTGTTTAGTTTAGTTTCTTTTTTGTTTAGCTCATATCAGATTGTTTATTTGCTTATCTTTCTGTATAAGGTTTTTTCTCGTTTATTTTATATGACTGTAACGTTTTAGATATGTTTTTTTTATACTTTCTTTGTGTTCAATTTCCTTTATAATTTTTAATTCAGTTTCTCTTTTGTTTAGCTCTTATCGAATTGTTGATTTGTTTGTCTTTATGTATGGGGTTTTAATTTTTCTCGTTGATTTTGTATGACTGTAAGATTTTAGATATGTCTTTTGTATCGATTAATAAACTCAATTTCCTTTATAATTGTTTAGTTTAGTTTCTTTTTTTGTTTAGCTCATATCGAATGGTTGATTTGCTTATCTTTATGTATAAGGTTTTTCTAGTTCATTTTTATGATTGTAATATTTTAGATATGTTTTTTTTTCTTTGTATTTAATTTCCTCTATAATTACTTAGTTCAATTTTTTTTTTGGTTATTTCATCTCGAATTGTTGATTTGCTTATCTTTCTGTATAGGTTTTTTTCTCGTTGATTTTGTATGACTGTAACATTTTAGATATGTTTTATTTTCTTTTCTTTGTTTTCATTTTCCTTTGTAATTGTTTAGTTCAGTTTCTTTTTTACTTAGCTCATATCGAATTGTTGATTTCTTATCTTTTTATGTAGGGTTTTTTCTCGTTGATTTTGTATGATTGTAATATTTTAGATATGTTTTTTTTCTTTATGTTCAATTTCCTTTATAATTGTTTAGTTCAGTTTTTTTTGTTTAGCTCATATTGAATTGTTGATTTGCTTATCTTTTTGTATAGGGTTTTTTCTTGTTAATTTTGTATGATTGTAACATTTCAGATATGTTTTATTATTTTTTCTTATATGGATTGGTATCGCCTTTATCAAATATGAAAATATGATAAAATAAATTGATATGAATTTTATGTCCCAAATTATGTTTTTTTCAAAAAAAAAGAAAAAAAATGGATTGGTTTGTTTCTTTTTACTGGGTTTTCTGGATCAATTAATTAACTCGGTTTTCTTACTATATGTGGTATCCCCTTTATCAATTATGAAAATATGTTGAAATAAGTTGATATGAATTTTATGGTTCCAAAATTAAACTTTTTTTTAAAGTAAAAAATTGGATTGATATTGTTTCTTTTTACTGGGATCTTTTGTATCGATTAATAAAGTCAGTTTTTCTTAGTATATGTGGTGTATTATGACTACAAACTGTGAAGTATGATGTGGTCACTTACAAGGCCGATAGTATGGATGAAAGACTGGCTACAATAGAAACAACATTGAATCAAGTGAGAACGACAATAAATCAATTGGATACAACAATGGACACCATTAACATAGATACAAACCAAACGATAAGAACATTGAACACCTTTAAAACCAACATGATAGCAAGTATGGGCACCATTGAAACTGATATGCAAAATAGAGTGGGCATTGTTCAAACTGCTACAACCAATATAGAAAATAAAGTGGGTATCATTGCAACCGGTCTAATAAATTTGGGCACAAATATTGAAAACGGTCTAGTAGATGTGGGAAATATAAAACTTGTGACCAAATACGGAGAAGACCAAAAAGTCGTCGGATGGTCTCCTTATTTTCCTCTCCCTCTGCTCGTGGTTCAGGAAGGCAAAAGATGAAGTCATTGCAGCATAATTCAAAATGTCCAAGAGACTCAACGTTGTTCATTATAGGTCTCATACTGTCATGGCACTACTCGTCGTCTTTGATGTGTTGTTTTACGGTCACACACCACCATAGTCTTCAATGTATTTGGGTTGAGATTGAAAGTAAATCTGTGGTTGATGTGATCAATAAAGTAAATCAACTAACGACATCTGAAGTCGCCGAATAAAGTGCAAAAGCCATGTGGATATTGTTTAGACAAAATTTCGTTAAGTTTAAAATAACACATATCAAAAAAGTAAATGAAACAGACTGGCACTAAAAGATCATTTACTAGTGGATTTGATTTTGAAGATCTCCCGATGGTTTCCAAAATATTGTTTGAGAAATTAGAAGAGGACGCATCCGGTAAGGAGCTCATAAGGTTTAAGAGTGCAATAAACAAAGGAAGAATTAAAAAGTCAAAATGAGTTTAAAGTGAGGTCAGAATAAGTTCAAAGTCGAGGAAAAACATAGGAACAAAGTACCATAAACGTAAAGAAGAGTAATTGCCGATAACGATTAATGCCATCAACTAACTGACCATATAGATTTTTTTAAAGTAAATTTGTAGTAATACGTAAAAAAGAAATATTAGTTTAGTCAAGCCGAAAATTTGAAAATATAAAGTGAATCCAAAATTTAATATTTTTAATTAGAAATATTATATTATGGGTTAGACATATAATCATAATTATGGGTTTATGATAATGTATCTTATGTATTAAAATACATATAAATGTGATTTTTTTCTTTGAACAAAAACACATGCATAATTCAAACAACAAAGTCAAATTAACTAATTGTTAATTTTAACAGAAAAAAACAAGTTGAAAAATAAAGGAAAGAAGATTATACCTTGTACTGGACATTGTCTCTTCTTTAAGAGCTAATATAAAGTAAGTTTTTTCTTTCATTCAAATATAACAACAATAAACACTCAAAATCATACATATTAATATCTGAACTAAAAAATTATTTTATTTATAAATCTTTTTTTGACAAAAAAAAATCGACAAGTTTTTATGAGAAAATTTATCCCCTCTTAAAATCAATTCCTGGTTCCGCCATTGAGTCTTACTAAGAGATTTTCACATGAAAACTTTCGACTGAAAGAAACAAATGAACCGTTTTGCCTATTATTTATGCCAAACTTTCATTGGATCTCCACTCGGCCCTCCGTAAGTCTCGCATCTCTCTACCGAGTTGAACTTGAAAGACCATAATGTTACTTAAGTACTAACTTAAAGCAAATAACAAAACAATCAGACTTTCTTTAGTTTTTGAAAAAGATTGTTATCTCTTGTGTAACTTCGGCTAAATATAAACCACTATGCAAAAACAAAGGCATCTCCTACATAGTCTGACTTTGAAACGTGAAACTATTTAACCAAAGAAGGAAAGATGCAAAACGGAAGCAAATCAAGGTTCAAATTTGTGATATTCTCGTTGTTTCCTGCCTCCAAATCCTTATTTTAACAGACAATTAAAAAGCAAGGCAGATAACTATATTTTTTTTAAGAAATTGCCATGGTTTGACACCCATTCATGGAAATTGTTAACAAGAAACCAAACAACCTGAGAAATACTACTTCATAATAATCTAATCTCATTTGCTCAAATCTCAGGTCAAACTTGGTCCCAAAGAAACCTTCTCGTTGAGCTGTTAGGCAAATGAAGCTTGGCGTTGGGCTCTCTCTGTACTAAGCTCCATACCAAATCCATGCTCGTATTACGCCTAATAAAGAATAAAATATACACGAGGTACCGACCAGTTAAGAAGGGTATATTTTCTTTCAACCTGAATCGTGGAATTTGGCAATGTGAGTGGAAATAGTTACATATTAATATTAGCAGTACAAATTAAACACTAGCAATCCATACAAATGAAATGAGGCTAAATGGTTAATTTTGTTCTAAAAATGTGTATAAGTAAGTTTTACATATGTATGAAATTTGAAAAGTTTTGGAGGGTGTTTGGATACCAAAAGTCAAGAGGAAAAATAATGTTACTTTTTAAAACACTTTAAGAAGTTATTTTTCGACTTTTAGTCAGAAGTTTATTTGACGATACAATTTCAGAATGACTTCTATAAGGAAAAAAAAGTAAACTTTTTGTGAAGCAAAAAAGTTTTGCTTATAACTTCTGGAATTGATTTTTGCTTTTGTTATTCAAACATGCAATTTTTTTCTTTTTTTCTTTTATTGTGAATAAGGTTCTTATATATATTAGAACAAGCAAGGCACAAACAAGTACATTACAGGGAAAAGCTCTGTCCAGAAAGACTGAATAATTTTTCACAAAATACTGAAATAAAATAAGAAGGTATACTTAAGACGTAAAAACAAAGAGATAGAACAAAGTTGTTGCCCCCTATAACTACAGAGAGATTCACATAGTAATTGACAATGGAAACAGATTCAAACTTCCTCCCTATGTTGATTCTTCACTATTACTACCTAATATATGCCTTTTATCTTTCTCTAAATTAGACTTCAACAAAGGAGGAAAAGAGTTTGTCCAGCTATTATACATTCTTGATTTTCTAGCCTGAATAGCTAAGGTATCTGCCGGCTCATTTCCTAGTCTGTTTATAAAATTGAAAGCCATAAAACTCTTGTATCCTTTTAATATCTTCATATCTTCCTTCACAATTTTCTGATTCTGATAGGACATTAAAGTTTGAAATCCTATAGTGAAGTTGATAATCCTCTGAAAATCTCCTTCAATCCAGAAATTTTGAATCTTCAAATCCTTGGCCCACCTAGCTCCCTGGAGCAAGGCTAGAGCTTCTGCTACTTCTGGACTTGGAGCTTTGCACACTCCAGACTTAGCTCATTTGTTATCTCTTGCATTGTTTCTCAAAATTAGACCAAAACCTGAATTCAAGGACTCAGAAACCCATGAAGCATCAAAATTCAATTTCAAACAGTTTATATCAGGGTTCTTCCAAGGAATATAAGTTTCATAGTTTAGAGAAATCCTGTTTTGCAATATATTTTTGCTCCTTGATTCCCTGCACCAGAAGTTTAGATATCTTTGTATAGTTATTGCAGTCTGCAGAGAAGTATTAGATTTATTTTGAAAGATTTTGTTGCATCTTTCCTTCCAAATAAACCATCATTTTGTTGCAAATATTTCCAACCCTGAGAAGTTATCTAATTCCCAATTCTTATAAAGATTAAGAAAAGAATCTAAAAATTCTTTTCTTACTATGCCTCCAGAGAAAGGTGGTAAAGTTCACACTGCTTTGTAAAACAACAATCTATAAAAACATTTTGCATAGATTCTATAACAGTATCACAGCATATGCAATTTGTATGTATGTCTTTAAATACTCAAGATTTGTCTCACTGGCAAAGATTGTTAATGCACTTCCATACGAAAAGTTTAATTCTCTGAGGTAAAGCAACTCTCCAGAATTTGTACCATAAATTATCCTTAGCTTTTATTTCTCTTCCTCTATTACTCAGAATATCATCAAAATACTTAACCGAAAATAGACCATTTTTTGTTAGTTTGGATCTGGGCATGTCATGGTCTAAGATATTGTCATCATTCATGAAATAATTAATTTGTAAGATTTTTTTTGAAATAACGTAAGGAAAATTATCAATGATTATTGAAAGGTTCCACTTATTTGTTTCAGGGTCAATCAAGTCTGACACAAGTGTTAACGAGTTGTTCATATTGGAATAGATTTGGTGCAGACTAGTGTTTAGATATGGTATCCAATGATCATGTCATAAGTTAATATCCAGACCATCCCCTACCTCCCAGAAGGTAAAATTATGAATGAGTCTTCCTACATGCATTGCATAATTCCACTTGTTGTTAAAATTCACAAAAAATATATTTTCCACTGGTATCCAAGCATATGATATTAAACTTCATAAAATATATATTTTTTTCCTTCAGAAGTTATTTTGAAATTGTGTTCTCAAACTAACTTCTAACTTATCACCTCTGAAATGGTATTGAAGCACCGTCTTTAGATTTCCTTTCTTTCCATTGATTATCTATTCATCTATGGAACAAGTTATGTCTGAGTTTGATTGTAAGTTTTCATGGAAACCCTTTGACGATGGATGAATGCACCAAGAAGAAAACTAGGTTTTCTTATGCTAGAGCATTTGTGGAAATCAGTTTTGATTTCTCATTCCCTAATTTTATTCCACTATGGATTGGTGGTTTCCATGTCATGAATTTGTCGGTGGAATACAAATGAAAACCTTTTAACTGTATGAAATGTTCATCATTTGGTCATACTTCTAGCAATCTCTTGCTCAACTCAGAGGTGAAGAAGAAAGCCCACTGAACTCCCAATAAAAAACCCATCAACTACCTAGGTCAGTTACAACGAAGAAAGATAAGGCTTTGGTGGATAGGGATGGTAACCATACTCTACTAAATAATGAAGTTGGAGCATCCACAAAGGGTACGCTAAAATGGTAAGTATACCATGTAGGTGTTAGCAGTGGGTATGATATAAAACTACAATAGAACTTTGATAAATTAATAATTTTTTTCTAAGATAATATTTTTTATCAATCCTAATTTAAAATAGTGTGCTAAATTAATAATCCCACTAAATTTATAAGATTATAAAAAATTTAGGCTTACAATAAGGCCCAACTAATATGTAAATTAACAATCACTATCATAACACTACATCATGGTGCTTTATTAAAATAGGAATGAGAAAATATTTGTTTCTTGTTCACATTTATATATCGTTTTTTATAAGATAAAAAGCAAGAGCCGTTAATTATTACACTCTTTTTTTTTGTTTTTCTTTTGTTTTAACATCAAAGATATATATATATTTATACACATAATATGTAATATATTATTTTATATTATGCCAAAAATTTACTGGATAAAAAATTATTAGAATTGAAAATAAAATCTATAGATAGTTGTTAATTATTATAGGAAATAATTAAGTTTAACTCATATATCTTATTTTACTTTTTACTTTTAAATTTAAGTTTAGAGTGTTTCGATAATTTATCAACAAGGTTGTTAATTTATCGAATTTTTATTGTATATATAACATATATGATAAATTCACATGGTATATATATCATACCATTTTATCAATTCCTAGTTATAACTACAAGTGGAGGGCACGTGCGTTACACGTTGGCAAACGCTAGTTTTTCACACTTAATTTCCATTTGTGCACAGAGGCAAGTCCTCGCCGCTCCGCAACAAAAGTATCTTCTTCTAATCGTCCGAATGTAATGCTACACTAATATGTGTTTTGCAAACCACCAAACCAAAACTTAAATTAGTCCCCTTATTGTCTGATTGAGTTAATAATTGTTAACGGACGCCCAGAATCTATCCATGAGCTGTAACCATGCACCTAGAAGTGTTTGTGCTAGGGCTGGGCCGGATTAACCGAATACCGAACTGAACCGAAAAAAACCCCTAAACCAAAACCGATATTAGCCGAACCGAAGTTGAACCAAAGTTAAACCGGATATCCTGAACCGAACCGAGTTTAATAGGTTTCGGGTTCGGTCTTGGTTCACCCATTCCCGAACCAACCGAACCGAACCGAGTCACTACTTCAGTCTTCAGATTCTCAGAATTCAGAAACAGAAAGAAATTAAGAAAGAACCCATTCCGTACTACTTCAAATTCCCAAAAATTTACTTAGTTTAGATTCTTTAAAAGATGGATTTCCTTAATTCAGGCGTCAGCGACTCAGCAAGAATAAAATCTTGAGATCTTCCGATTCTTCCCTGTTAAGTCGGAATCCTTCTGGTATGTTAAGTTTTTAACCTAAATTATTAATGTTGCCTCCCATTCCCTTCTTTACTAAGAATTCAATCTATTAATCTAAGATCAAGGCATCAAGCATAAACATTCAAATCAATAGTTAATAGTGAATTCAATCTATTATTATTGTTGTTGTAGCCTTAGTGCTTTACTAGTTTTAGTTTACTTGCAGTCTTGCATAGGTCTGTAGCCTGTGTTTGTAGCCTTAGTGCTTAGTGAATAGTGAATATTAATTTAAGATCAAGGCATCAAGCATAAACATTCAATAGAATAATTCAGAGATTCTTAATAGAATAATTCAAAGATTCTTCTTCAAGATGAAGAGGCCTGCCCCATTCAACCCTTCTTCAAAAGGGAAATCATCAAACACAAACAGTGTAAAGAGTCCCAAAACTAACTCATTAACAGCAGCACCACAGGCACCACAGGTTGGCAGTGTAAAAAGTCCCAAAACTTTTTTCTTAGTACTTAATAAATTGTATATGTATTGGTGTTACACTATTAATTATTTTTTTGAAATACAGGTGCAAGGTGACCGTAGTGGAACTACAAGCACATATATTGTTCAAGTTGATGAGAAAGAGGAAATGCTTCTCAAGCAAGAACAACAACATTTGGAATTGCTGAAACAAAAAGAAAGAGCACCTATTTGGAAGCATTATACCAGGTTTTATGAGGATCATCAACTTAAAGCGTTGTGCAATCATTGCAAGGATAAGAAATTGTTTTGTCACCCGAAAAATAATGGTACAATGGCGTTACATGACCATATGGAAAAATGCAGAAGTTATCCTCCTAATATAGAGGCTCGGAGTCTAAAACAGAAGGTGTTGACTTTTAGCAAAGGAAATGATGTGCTAGCAGTGGGGAGTACACAAGTGGAAATCACTAAAGCGTGTATTCGAATGATTATTTTAGATGAATTGCCATTCAGTTTTGTGGAAAGAGAAGGTTTTCGTGCTTTTTGTGAGAGAGCTTGCGCCTATTGGAAAGTCCATTCTCGTAAAACCGTTGCTAAAGATGTGATGAACTTGTTCTTACTAGAAAAGAATAAATTAAGGAACGAGTTGAATGGGCTTAGAGTATGTCTAACCACTGACACTTGGACATCTGTTCAGAATGTTAATTATATGGTCGTTACTGCCCATTTTATTGATTAAGAATGGGTGCTTCACAAGAGGATTTTAGTGTTTTGTGTCATTCCAAATCATAAGGGGGAATCCATAGCTAAGCTTTTGGAGGAGTGTTTGATTGATTGGGGTATAGAGAAGGTTTTGACAGTCACAGTTGACAATGCTTCTGCGAACGACTCTGGATTAAGGGATTTGATCAAAAGAATGTCTTCATGGAAACTTAATGCACTTCTTCATGGAGGTAAGAGTTTACATATGCGGTGTGTTGCTCACATCTTGAATCTAATTGTTAATGATGGATTGGTTGAGCTTAATAAGTCTATTCAAAGCATTCGTAATGCGGTTAGATATGTAAGATCTTCTCCTCAAAGGTCAGATATGTTTAAGGAATGTGTTAAAAAAACTAATGTCGAGAGTAGAGGTTCTGTAATTATGGATGTCCCTACAAGATGGAATTCTACTTTCTTGATGTTGGAAGCTGCAATGAAATTACGGAAGGCTATTGATAAATTGGCAGAAGATTGATGGTCATTACAATGCTTACTTTTATGGGGATAAGAGTGACAAGCCAAGGGAAGGGCCGCCAAATGATGATGATTGGGATAAAGCGCAACCGTTTGCTCAGTTCTTAAGACCTTTTTATGAAGTCACATTAAAGGTATGTTGTTCAAATACTCCGACAATACAAAATATATTTAGTGACATGATTAGAATCCATGGCATTTTAAGTCAATCGGCAAACAGTGCTTTGTCTAATTTCGAGGCCCATGCAGAACAAATACGATAAATATTGGAGCAACATGAAAGAAATGAATGAGTATTTATTTACAGGTATGGTTCTAGATCCACGACAGAAACTAGAAGGGCTTGGTGACTATTTTGAGTTGATTTACGGGGAGTTTGCGATGAAGTTGACATATCATTGCAAAGGGTGAAATGTTTCTTAAATGAACTATATAAAAAGTATTTAGAAGATTTCCCATTGCATACTCAAGAACCTCAACAAAGTGACAGTGTTGGTAGTGTTTGTAGTTCTCAAAAGTCTGGTGAAAGATCTTTAAATATGACAGAGTTTGACAAAAGATTAGAGGAAAAGTTGGCAAGAAGGAAAGTAAAAAATGCTGAAGTTATTATAGCAACTGATGTGGAAAAATATCTTTGTGACCCCATTGAGGATGATGAGATTTCAAATTTTGATATACTAAATTGGTGGAGAGTGAATGAACATAAATATCCAACTCTGGTGCTTGTTGCAAGAGATGTTCTTGCAGTTCCGGTGTCAACTATTGCTTCAGAATCTTCTTTTAGCACTAGTGGACGTGTTATTGATTTCTATCGTAGTTCCTTGAGTCCCAAAATGGTGGAGGCTCTCATATGCACATAAAATTGGCTTTGTAGTACTCATGTTGCACTTCATCATGAGCCCACCATCGCCGAAATAGAATTCTGTGAAGAAGTAGAAAATGGTAATTATGTTTGTTAATTGCTCTCTAATATCTTAAAAGTTATGAACTATTTTTGCTAAACATATGCTTGATATTGTCTTTAACTATATATTATTTTTTTTATAGATGTGTTAATCCAATAATCAACAAAGAATGCGATATTTCCTCCGAAGATATTTTACTGTCAACAAGTTACAGGTCAGTTGTTAATTTTACTGTCAACTTTTTTTTTTCTCTTCTATTTATGCCTGAAGTCGTTCCTTCCTGTAATCAGGCCTGAGTACTGCTTGAATCTGCAGGTGAGTAGCATTTGTGTTTAATATGGTTTTGTTTTGATTAAAAAGTATGTTAGAAAGTATGATTCTTTTTGGGTTTGCTTGAAGTATTGTTAAGTCGCCTTGAATATCTTCCTTGTTTTCTCCTTTGTCTTTCTTGGTTTTTTTCATTGAATTACTTTCTTTTGTAATGCATTTAAATGAGAGCTGGTTTACAAAATTTAAGATTCATCTACTCAATTCCCAGATCAGTTATATATATTTCTCTTCATAAAACCATTAGGAAAATAAAAACTTCCGAGGCAGAACATTTTCATGCCTTCGAATACGGCCTGTATTCCTAGGAATGACTAGTATTGCAGTAGTCCTGATCTATAAATAGTGTGCAAGGACTGCCTGTAGATGTAGAGGGAGAATGCTAGAAGAATACTAAAAAGAGAATTCCAGGTTAAAGCAAGTGAAAACAATGACTGATTTGTTCTGAAGTTTAGTGTAGGGTTGTTTTACAAAGTAGGTTTTCATTTTCTACCTGGGTTACTAAGTATGAAATGACTCAAATGAGTTTTTGAAAACTTGAGTTTTGTGGCCTGAGTACTGCTTGAATCTGCAGGTGTGTACCCTGCTTGATGAATCTACACAGGCATGTGTAGCCTGTGTAGCCTAAGTTTAACCTTTGTCAAATTCATCTCTCTATATTGTTTCGCCTTTATCTATTTTGTTCCTTCTCTTTAGAGATTTTACTCAGCTAAACTTCTTTAACTGGTTCTGTTGCATTTCTCTATAATACACCTCATTTTATCTCCTTTGTCTGCCTAAATTATGTCAGCTGTATTTTCTTTTATGCTTTCATTTTCCTAACTGCATTTTTCTGTTATAATCCTTATTGCATTATTATACCTCTCTGCATCTTTTGCACCTTAAGTATGAGTGCATTCTGATTTTATGCTTGCATTTTAGCTTTTACTACTGATTTGTATGGTGTTTCTGAACTTTCATTTTTTTACCTTTATTACGGCAATGCACTCAATCTGATGTTGCCAAAAAGAATTATTAGGACAAAAATATTATATTGTTACTGCAATGATTATCCTTTCTCTTCTTTCATTTGTCCCCTTGGTCTTTGATTCAGGCAATGGTTTCAACTTATTTTTTTCATTCCAGGTTCAGATGTTCAAGGTGGTGTTTTGGTGGAGAAATGTTAAAAGTCCCAAGTTTTTTGTTAGAAGTAGTAACTAATTTACTCTGATTCTACTGATGTTTGCTCAATTCTTTTTCTATATTATATATATATACTTTATTATATTAATATGAGTGTGTAGTTTTTCAAGTTTTTTTGACTTAAAATGTTTGTTATTCAATATTAACATAGTAGTTTTTGTTGGTTCAAAACCGATACCG
The DNA here is from genome assembly GCA_023531435.1 of Papaver californicum. NCBI lineage: Eukaryota > Viridiplantae > Streptophyta > Magnoliopsida > Ranunculales > Papaveraceae > Papaver > Papaver californicum. The sequence continues at coordinate 495,746 of JAJJMC010010644.1, read as the reverse complement.
AACCGAATTGACTCTTACCGAATTAACCCCGAACCGATAAGGTTCCATCTTTTTAATAGTGTTTCCCGAACCGTACCGAACCGAAATATTGAAAGTAGGGAGGGAGTAGGATAGATTAAATAGCGAACCGAAGTGTCTCGAACCCACCCCTAGACTTTGTGCCGAAAGACTTTTTTAGAAGAGTCTAAAAGTTTATTTTATGATTTTTATTAAGTTAGAAAAGTTGTCTAACGGTAGTGGATACCTTGGGAAACAAGTTTTTAGGTTTTTGATAAGTTTAGGGTTTGTTTAGTATGAATTATCTACATAAGGAGCTTCAAAAACGAAAAATTAGGGGAGTTTTTGATTAATTAAAATTATTTTATTTTCATTAAACTTGTTGAGTTTATTGATTTTGATTTTTTATTCATAGTTGGGTTTACCCCGAAATCTGAATACTAATCTCATATCTATAGTCGTAGTGAATTAACGAAGTCTAGATAAACCCCTAGATGTTAGGATATCTCTTTGAAGATCAACTAACTTCTAGTAATTTCTATCTATTTTATCGGTTACTTTTCGATTCTACTCCGTTGTAAAAATTTATCATATTTTAACGCTTCCGATCTGCATCACAATCCACAAAGTATAGTTTTGTACATAGTAGATCTCTTTTTCTTTGTAAATTATACTTCTAATGAACTCTATCTAATGAACACTATCTCCTGATATCTCTTTCTCTATCTAAACCAAAACACGAATTCAGATATCCAAAACGAAACTCAAATTTAGACAACATGTTTCTACGGGCATTCCCACAAACATAAGTCAATTAACTTATCATAAAAAAAGATACAGACCAAATAATGCATCACATACTAAACTCTGTATAAACCATATATTGGCATTAACAACCAATCAGAAATGACCAATGTGTAATCAAGCCACTAATTGAAGACGTACTAGTAAAAGAGCTTAATTTCCAGCTTCCATACCCTTGTCAAACCAAACCTTAATATTATAGACATCAACCTACGTAAACTTAATCATTTAAAGCTAAAAGGAAAGGAAACACTAGACTTGAATCTATATAAGATATGTAGATATCCTCATCTTTCCACTCAATGTTACCACATGCATCTTCATGCATTACCCATACAGAATTTTCATCACTTAATATACTGTCTATTACAGCTATACGTCCATCGATTTCCATCAATTCAATAGGTTGGAAAGGTCTGAAGTCATCCTCAGGATCCTCCCGAATGTAGAAATCAGGGATTGGAATAACTCTAAAATTTTCACTTCCAACATCAAATAGCATTATTACTTCACCTTTGCTAGTATACCGGAATCGCCAATATATATTATCATTTACATAACATTCTGTGGGTTAAAACCTCACTACTCTATACCTCTTACTACTAAAACTTCAGTCAAAATAAAATAAAACAAAAACCTCATTCGAATAAATCTGTCTAAACTACCCATTATATTAATTCAACCTAATAAAAATAAAAATCAACCCCACTCTTAAACTATCATTTATATTAATTCAACCCAATAAAAATAAAAATCAACCTCACTCTTAAACTACCTTTTACATTGATTCAACTCAATAAAAATAAAAATCAACCCCATTTTTAATCTTTATTCTCTCTCACCACTAACACTACCAGCACCAACTCACCACCACCAACCAACATAAACCACTATTATCCAGCAACGCCACCACTGCCAGCCACCAACTAACAGCAGCACCAACCACCACCACCAATGAACACCACCAACCAGCACCGCCATCACCCACCACCACCACCAACGAGCACCACTAATACCCACCAGAGCATACCCATTAAATTTTTAAATATCCATCAATACAAAAGTTATTATGTTTGGTGTAATGTAAGTGTAACAAGGTGTAATGAAAGTGTTGGTAGCAATATAGAACAACGGTGATAATTGGGTATTTTTTGAACAGTGAAAAACCGCAAAAGAAAACTTACCGCAGATTATAAATTTAAAATCTAAATAATTAACGATGTTAGGACTGTAGAACTAAAGTGATAATTATTTTTTTAACCTAAAACAGCTTGTGTAATAATGGGAAAAAAAAAACAAAAAAAAGGCATAAACCTTATCACAAGAATTGAGCTAGTATATCAATTGTTGATGAATGGAAAAATAATGGAGAAGATCTAAATAAAAATTTGGCTAAACAAGTGTGATATTTCGACTGATAAAGATGAAGAATAAAATGTGGAGTTAGAGAAGAGCATGATCAGGATTTCTAAGACCTAAACCACCTTGAGATTTGAGAAGACAAACAAATCTTCAACTTTTGGTTTAATTTTTTTTTATTAGATTTGTTCCACCAAAAAGTCTCTTTACATTTTATTCAACTTGTCTAGACTTTTACCGGAAAATTCTAAACAACTTATTTGGAACAAGGAAAAGTAGTTACAGAATTTATCATGACTAAACTATCTAAATAGAGTTGGATCCAAGTTAAAAACTTTGTCATGGTATACCTTGTTGGTCTAATTTTGGAAACAATTATACGATATACATTTTGGAAAAAAAAAATTAACGTTCCCGTTGAATCATTTCTTTCTTTGAGAGAAAACTGGATTCTATTAAAAAGTTTAAAAATAATAAAAAATGATATACATAAGCTGAAGCTCAAAGAGCAAGCATGACCAAAGAATACAACAAACACCCCTACAGAACTTATACCCCTTAGTAATTCACTCTCCAAAAAAATACTAAGTGAACCATTTGTACAGAAACCCCCACTGAAAAATCATTCGTTTAACTTCACTGATAATGATTTCCCTCTCTCTGCCTTTCTCCTAGCCATAACCCTTTTATTTCTTTCGTACTACAAAGCCCAAAGGATTGCAAACGGTAAAATTAAGGTTTTCATACCTCACTCAGTTTTATAATTTTATTGGTTTAATGAAGTTTGGGTAGTTCCATCCGTGAAGAATGGGTCATTTCATTTTAGATTTTCGTCCCAAATTTACTTCCAAATAATGTGAGACTTTCCATTTTTGTATGATATATTTTTAAAATAACTCTTTATAATGATTAATATTGTTACATTCGATTCTAACGAATGTATACAATTTAGTAGTCATTATTCATTGTGTAGGTCTTTAAAAAAAAATTAAACAATTTAGTATATAAAAATATTCGATTCCTGATTTGAGAGATATGTTACTACTAAGCTTTATTAAATTATCAGATAAAATGATATAAATAGAAAAACCCTAAAAATCACTAATTTTCCTTATCACCTTAAGAATCGTGCAAACACCGAATAAACTTATTTTCGGGTACTGGGGGTGTATCATTTTTGTGTCCAAAATATTATGTAAATTGAAAGATGAAAGATTGCATATATGATAAAAGATCTGATAAATGTGATCGATGGTACCGTTTACAGCTTCAATACTGACGGAATATTGTTATTTATAATGAAGGCTGATATAGGGGCTCCCATATCAATAGAGGGGCTCCCAGTTGAGCCGAGGTGACCCAATTTTACGATAAGGGATGTCCTAGGGGTAAAGTTAAATGTTCATTTTACCCTTTACCTAATAAAAAAAGACAAATTTGTCCTTTAATTAAAAATTTTCCATCTCCTCCATATCTTCTCCTTCTCCATTTTAATCAAATTTCTCAATCGAATCAAAATTTTATCGCCGATTAAACTCCCAATTTCGTGATGAAGAATACTAATAAATGTGTAGAAAGTAGTAGTGATGACAACCCGGATAAAACTAAATTACACTAACTAATTTGATGAAATCACGATTTGAAAGATTGATTTTTGGTTGTTCAGAGAAACTTACGGTTGGGTTTCATGTCGAACCCAACCGTAACACCAAGAACACCATTTTTGCCCAGATTTACGGTTGGGTTTTCAACCAAACCCAACCGTAACTAATTTGTTCTTCATATTACGGTTGGGTTATTAAACAAACCCAACCGTAACTTCAAATGTAGGAGATGAAGATTCAATTAAAATTTACGGTTAGGTTTTCAACCAAACCCAACCGTAACTAATCTTCAAACCCCAATTGTAAAATTAGATAAATATATTTTGAGATTTTTTTCATTTTTATCTTGTAGAGAATTGAAAGACGGAGCTAACCCAAAAAAAATGAGGTCAATCGGACATCGTATGAAGGAGTTATGATCAAAACGGTGACATTTTTATTTGTATCCAGGAAGAATTACGGTTGGGTTGGGCCAATAAACCCAACCGTAACTCTGAGCATTTTGGGCCTCAAGAGCCCAGAGTTACGGTTGGGTTTATTGGCCCAACCCAACCGTAATTCTTCCTGGATACAAATAAAAATGTCACCGTTTTGATCATAACTCCTTCATACGATGTCCGATTGACCTCATTTTTTGGGGGTTAGCTCCGTCTTTCAATTATCTACAAGATAGAAATGAAAAAAATCTCAAAATATATTTATCTAATTTTACAATTGGGGTTTAAAGATTAGTTACGGTTGGGTTTCAATGCAAAACCCAACCGTAACTATATCATGAAACATGCAACTAACATAATTAGTTACGGTTGGGTTTTTAGCCAAACCCCAACCGTAAATTCTACTGATAACTCAAAATTTGGAATCTCTAATTTGTTGATTTTTCGGTTTTTGTGTGTTTGAATGACCCAATTTACCTACAATCTAGTTAAAATGGTTGAATAACTTCAAAATTTGGATTTTAAAACTCAAATTTGACCTTAAAAATCAATGCTAAAAAGGATGAGTTACGGTTGGGTTTTAAGCCAAACCCAACCGTAACTATGTGTTCAAAGGGTGTTCATAGTGTTCTTGAGGTTACGGTTGGGTTTGGAGTCAAAACCCAACCGTAACTGAAGGTGTTCTTCGGTGTTCTTGGTGTTACGGTTGGGTTCGTAATGAAACCCAAGCGTAACTGTCTCTGAATCACACAAAATCAAACTTTCAATTCGTGATTTCATCTAATTTGAGCCATAAAATGATCAAGATTTTAATCTAGAAAGACCTAAATGGTTACTATGGTTGATTGAATCAAAAACTAGGGTTTAAAAAAAAAAACGAAATTTTTTTCTCACATTTCATCTAGTTTTTCATCCCCAAATCACAAATCAAAAAAAAAAATTGATTTCAATTTGTGTTAGTCAAAGATTAAGTTTAATTAACCATGATTAGCTTAATTAAATTTTCACTAATTAAGGTAATTAACATATTAATGAAGGGTGATTTGGGTATTGTGAAAATATTATGGATAAGGGGTTTTTAAGTTTTACTTCATAATGTCCCTATTTCGTCTTATTAGAGGAGCCCCTCTATTGATATGGGAGCCCCTATATCAGCCTTCTTTATAATACATTGTATTATTTGCCCATTGTTGGTAACGCGATATGGTTTACAATTGACTATTCACATTATTATTATTAGCAGCGAGCTTGTACGTTGTACATTTGTTTTGTCTCTCGATGTTCTAAGTATAAAATTTAACAAATTTGACCTCACATTATTTTTATATTTATATGAGATTTTTGGTCAATATACAATTATTTGTGGGTAAAAAATGATTTGAGTGTAAATAGAGAAATGGTGAAGAGGACTAATACTAGTCAGAGCAAATGAGAGATCAAGTTATACCAATCGAGGCAAGTCGCTTGAAGGGAAAATCCATCAAAGACCAAATCGCTTAAACGCTAAATATTTGTATTGTATAAGTACTTTTAAGATTCGAGAGATCAATCTGTACGAAATTGGCCTAAATCAAGAAATGACCGTTTCAATTTTGTTTCAGTCACAAAGGAAGGAGAAGGGTTGATCTGTAGGGAGGTAAGCATAGAGAGTATTGAGATCAATGGAATTGAATGTCAATGATGACGAGATGTGTTAAACTGTTGTGAAGATGAAAGTGAGTTTTATGAGAGTCTCAAAGATGATAGCTCTGTGATTATTCAAGTGCTTGTTAGATAAAACTCTTGTCTTTCAATTCTCTCCAAAATTTCTTGTTTTTTGTCGATAGGTTGAAGAATCTATTTATAGCAGAAGAAGTTAACACATTGATCCCGTAAGTGGTGACAGTTGCAAAGGAGTGGGAGAGTAGAGAAGTGAAAATTGTGTGTTGATGTAACACCCGTAATTTTTGCATGACGCTTACTCAGGGATGCGTCATGACCTGGGATGAAGCTTCACCCTAAGCTTATAAAGCTCACTTAGGATTGCATCAGGGTGTGAATGCCTTGACCTCGAATTATAGTGTTAAGGCCCTATTATGCGTCATGCATAATCAAGAATGCACCACAAGTCAAAAATGACCCTTACACGGGAAAGGCACAAATGGCCTTGATGCGTATCCGCGAGAGCATCATAGTACTAATGCACTATTATGCCATGATGCATGATTGGGAATGCATCACTGAACCAATGTTGCATATCCGAGAATGCATTATAGTGCTAATGCACTATTATGTCGTGATGCATGATTGAGAATGCATCACTGAACCAATGTTGCATACCCGAGAATGCATTATAGTGCTAATGCACTATTATGCCGTGATGCATGATTGAGGATGCATCACTGAACCAACGCTACATATCCGAGAATGCATTATAGTGCTAATGCACTATTATGTTGTGATGCATGATTGAGAATGCATCATTGGCCCTATGTGGAGTACCCGAGAGAGCATCATCGTGCTAATGCACTATTATGCCATGATGCATGCCCTAGAATGCATCACTAGAAAGTGCAATAGATGAACGTCATATATCCTCTTTAGATCCACTTGTATAAATACAAATAAAACATATATAGGGAGGAGGTGTTGGTTGGAAATAGATGATGCTTAGCTATGCTAACCAGGAAGCGAAATAGCCTTAGCTATGCTAATCAGATGGCAGTTTAGCTTAGCTATGCCAACCAGTTAACGAATTTGCCTAGAGGCGCCAACCAGTTAGCGGATTTTCTTAGAGGCGCCAACCAGTTAGCGTTTTTGCCTAAATGAAGTCGATGGATGTCACTTCCCTTTTTTTTTTTTGTAAAAATGCGAATAAAAACATATATAGGGAGGGAGCTTTGCTTGAATGTGCATGAGCGGTAATGCATATATATATATATGCGATGTGGCATATACGTTGGAGCATACTTGATGCTTAAGCATCAATATGCTTGTAGCTTAGTCCATAAAGCTTGAATTATGCGAAAGCATCATTTCAATAGTATTACGTACTCGAGAACATATATTTGCATAGCAAATAGCGATAGTTATGCACAAACTAGTGCATACCTTGCGAAAGTCCTTTGGCCTATGCGGTCTAGGCTTTGCTTTGCCTTTGGCCTATACGGTATAGGCTTTGCTTGGCCTTTGGCCTTGCGATGAAGTTGGAATTGATGTTGGCTTTGCCTTAATTGGCTTAAGTTGCTTGTTCCTTTCGAAATTGACACTAAGGATGAACTACGGTCATGCTTGATCCATTTAAGGTACGGGTTGGGTACGTAGGCAGCCGCAATGCAATGCGTTGAGGTGCGGCATCTTGTCGCTCATATCATCTAATTTAGAGGCGATTGTGACATTATGGTAATTCGCATCATCTGGCTTGGCAATGCTAAGTCAAGAGATGATTGTTGCCACACTTGATGAGGTAGTTGTAATTCCATTCGATGGATTGTTCATACTTCCTAGCAACCGTTAGGGCATGGAATGGCATGTGCCTGGATGTTGCACCCTTGGCAAGAACAAGATCAATGAAGGCTCCAGCACATGGTCGAAACAGAGTTAAGAAATTGGAAATTAAACTTGATATGGCCTAGGTTCTAGTCCAAGGCATGAGTTAGGCATGGAAAATGCTTATAAGTATGTGATGCTTTCCCAAGGCATTCACCATTGGTTTTAATGGCCCTTTACCTCTTGCAGAACAAGGGTGAGTTGGAACGGTATGGAAACTACGTTTCGAGTATCATGCTTTCAAAGCATGCTTGGAAAGGGAAATATACCTGCATATGACCGAGAGAAGTTAAGATTTAAGGTCTGGTTACTATCTTTTAAGCCGCGCATCGGGGAGTTATGGCCTTCCCAGCGCATAACGCCGGAGGCGGAATTTTTCGATCCGTGACAGTTGATAACCAACTATATCGTAATTATACGACCACTATTCCATTCACTCCTTCCACTGTTGACACGACTTTTATACTTTCTCGCCGTGGGTGTATTGTTACACCACACATGTTGTAGGCCGCCAGACCAAAACCCTTGTGAATATCCCCCCATGTGACATAATTGATGTCTCGAGCATGGTTAAGTCTATTTTATAGACATGTATTAATTGGTCAGTTGTTGAACTAGATAGACTGTCAGTCTTAGCATGTTGATGAGTCTAGCATGTTGACTCATTAATGGACGAAGCACCAGTTGTGTGATGAAACAAGAAGTTGTGCTTAATATATCGTAGACGTAGAGAGTCTGATCAATATTGACGTTGATAATTATGGTATGTCATTGTGTCAGCTGAGGTAACAATGATACTCGAATGATCTTGTTGAATTGATGAGCATGGGTCTAATGAGATTACTGGATCGATCAAAGATGTGTGTATTGACATGAGCGTATGAGCACTGATTCGTTCGAACATCAAGTCATTCAAGCCTCAAGTCGTGCAAGCTTCAAGTCGCGTGAGCGCTAGGTCGTGCAAGCACCAAGTTGTGTGAGCGCTAACAATTGTAATAATATTTAGCCTCATCAGATTAAGATAAATTAAGGTTATTTTAAATATTGGTTACGGGACTAATCGAGATAGTAAACCCTAATATGGCAGATGAACCAATGGCAGACGAACTAATGACAGATGAACCAAATAGCATATGGTCCAATGGCATATGAACCAAATGGTAGATGATCCAATGGTGGATGAGGAACTAGTGGATAGACCAACTAGAAAAGAGAAAAAATCCCAGAGAATGAGGACCGACCAAGGTGGAACCGGTCAAGGGTAGGTCCAACTATGGACTAAGCACGAATTTGATAGCCAGTGGGACTATGCTTCGCGTATCATGTCGTCTCTCTAGCAATATTTTGATAATATTTAAAAGAGATTATTTTGTGTAAAAGCCAATTGATGTGAAGACCAAAAATTAGGGAATATTAAAATAATAATCTTTTAGTTAAATTGCAGCGGGACCATTCTATATAGCTCTGTAGAGCTATGGTCTTTGAAGCAAAAGAGTCTAGGCTTTGGTAGAAAGAGCAAAAGAGTTTTAATGGAAAGAGGAAACCCTAAAATAAAAATAAAAAAAAAAGTTTGGAGAAAATATGAGAGTCGGCCAAGGGAGGCTGGCACCGGTCCCACAATCTCTCTATTTTCTCTTTATTGTTATTTACATCCATGGGTGCTAGCCCTTATGTCTGAAAATTTCAGATATGACGTCCTTCAGTATAAACGTTGTAGATTCTTCATACGATGTCTGTTTTCGATGATCATACCCAATTTGAAATCCTGAAATCGCTGGTTACGTCCCTACGCAAAAGGATTTAGGTTTTGAGCTCGTTTCGGTCATCAAACGGAGCAAACAGTAACCTTCCAAGAACTTTTAACTGAAATTCTGACAGTTGTCAGATTGTAGTTCGTCTAGGGTTTAAATCATATCTCCTAGACTGTTATTCGGAATGTGATGCCCTTTTAGTATGTCGTAGTAGACGTGTAGGGGAATATATCTTGTTTAGAACATTTTTCCTCATTTCACACCCATTGTCACGTTTTTGTAAGATGACTACGGTGATGTGTCAGAAACCAATGTTAGGGTTTCATTATGTTTCGACCAATATTGGGATTTTTAATGCAACCAACATTGGGAATGCGTTATTGAAGCTCAACCAATCATTATTGGAGCTTTAGCTTCGCATTTGGTGCAATGACGACTTAGTGCTTTCACGAAGATGTGATGTTTCGACTTAGTGCATCCGTGCATAACTTGTTACGTATTATGATAAATCAATATTATTCAAATATAGTTTGAACATTGATGTAAGGTCGCTCTAAATATTCAACCATGGAATATAAAGAGGAACTAAGTTGCTCTATGCTAGTAAGCAATCTATCTAGGAGCATTGACATCCACTCAGGAACAAAAGGGTGTTCTGGATGTTTATTCTGAATAGTCAGAAACCATCTGGGGACGAACTACTATCAGCACCAGTGATATTATGAGGACAATGTTGCTCTATACTAGTGTGCAATATATCTAGGAGTTGTCCTATTATTGTAGAGGAGTAAGCATTGAGTTGTACAGTATCAATGTTGTATCTGAAATATTGAGAGCTCAGCCAGGTGAGGCTTTAATATCAAATGTATATTTTTTTGGAGATAGTGCAGGATCAATATGAGATGTCTGTAGTGTTTCAATTCTCTTTCGGAATGTAAAATACGAATTTTATGCTTTTGATGCTAAGTCAGTAGCATATACAGAGTGTTTATTTGATTCTACTACTGGGTAGAGATGATTTTACTATTTTATCCTTCATTAAAAATTCATCATCTACAACGATAAATTCACTTTTTGAACAAGAAAAAGATAAAAATTCATTATAAAAATTGCTTGGATCACAAAGAAAATGCCTTGGCTGACCAAAATAGATCGAAGCTACGTGTGACCTGAAGTATGGAAGAAGAATTTTTATCTTTTCTGGTCTTCAAAAATAAATGTGAAAAAGGGAATTACAAGTTAAATCAATGGACGGTTATAATCGAAAATTAATAACTCGAACAGTAAAATAAAATTTACCACAACTTGAAGCCACCATTTATGATGTAATTTTTATAGTGGTAAATAAGGTGATCGTTTCTCGAACTTGTAAAGGTAATGATCTTAGAAAATAATGATTTAAATTAACTCTAGAAAATTCCAGGAGTATGAAAAAGACTAAATAACCTAAAGATGATTTTTGAATAATTTTAAAAGGACCAGGAATCAGGAATCAGGTAATTCTAACAACCTATGTGATTAATCAGATAATTCTTTTTAAATTAATTGAAGCGCAAGTAATTGCCAAAATTGGTTTTGTTATGCTAACAAACAGAGGTAAATAACAAGCATGGACTATCAAAATTAATTAACCAAGCATAATCCATCAAG
>JAJJMC010010644.1:430826-464279 GCA_023531435.1 Papaver californicum | reverse complement strand
TTGTTGTCGATTCTCTTGGCTTCTCTTGGTATTTATAGACTTAACAAGCCCTAGAGAGAGTTCTAAACCTAATAGAACTCTCTAGAACAGCCCACAAATCTCAATCCGAATCGAAACACAATTACGGCCAAATACATGATTTCCGAGCTGATTTCACTGGATCTTTTGGTGTTTATGACTTGCGTGAGATAACTATTAGCATTTGGAACAATCTAGAAGCAAAAGAAACTTGTTTCTCACGTGAATTTGAAGTGCCCAGTTGATACAGTTGAATCCCGATGAGTCAACTCGGTGACTCGGCCCGATCCAGCTCGCTGGGTTGACTCGCCTGGTTGACCCGATCCAGCTCAGCCCGATCCAAGGGTGCCCCAATCCAAAGTGTGGGTGCCTTGATCCATTTTCCCGGGTGCCTTGAACACTTTTTGAGCCAATTTTTCCACAAATCTTTATTCTTCTAATGTACCTACAAAAGCATAAAAAACACGTAATAGACACAAAATCGAATACTAACTCACTAGAAATTAAGGTGCAATTTAGACACTAAAATATGTCTATCAGAAGTCCTGGGTTTACTTTTTGCAGGAGAAATCTGAATATTTTGCTACATTTAAGAGTTTTAAAGCTCGTGTCGAAAATGAAACTGGAAGGACCATTAACACTCTACGCACTGATCGTGGTGGAGAATACATCTCACAAGAATTCGTAGAGTTTTGTGATATGTATGGTATACGAAGACAACTGACAGTTGCCTATACACCACAACAAAATGGTGTATCGGAACGGAAAAATCGTACCATACTTAATATAGTGCGCAGTCTGAAGCTAAGAGCAAGAATTCCAAAGAGATTTTGGCCCGAAGCTATCAATTGGAGCAACCATATTCTGAATCGCTGCCCCACATCTGTCGTGCAAAATATGACACCATAAGAAGCTTGGATGGGTCACAAGCCAGCTGTTGATCATTTTCGCATCTTTGGGTGCATAGCATATGCACACATTTCGGATGAGAAGATGAAGAAGCTTGATGACAAAGGAGAAAAATGCGTATTTCTCAGAGTCAGTGAGCAATCAAAGGAATATAAATTGCTCAATCCAATTACAATGAAGATCATTACAAGTCGTGATGTTGTTTTCGATGAGGAGAACACATGGATTGGAGTGAAAATGGTCTGAAGCAGCAGCAGAATGTTGTAGGTTTTAATAATGAGCAAATGGACATACCTCCTGAAACTGCATCTTCACCAAGCTCATCTTCCACACTTGTCAGAAGTACTTCAAATGAAGAAGTACGCTCATCTACTCCTCCATCAAAGCCTCGACGTACTGAAACCTTCCTTTCTTTTTTAGGGGGTCTCTTTCTGCGAGTTGCACACTTTGATGTTATTTAGATTTTAGTAAGAGTACCCAATTGAATTAGTTGATTCCATTATCAAAGTCAGTCTCACTTATATAGCCAAATGGGTATAGTAGGCCCAATGAAAGGAGTTTTCTTTATCCTCTTGTCTTATCTTATGATAAACCAACTTTCAGTTGCACTTTCCAGTCAGCCAGCTTGGATGCAAGATTACGTGGTAACTGGTATTATCAGTATGCTGATCCAGTTGCACATTTTTCCCTTTTCGCAGATCACGATCCGCTCTTTTTTAAGGAGGCGGTTAAAGATCCTAAATGGCAAAAGGCAATGGACGAGGAGATCGCGTCCATTGAAAGGAATGACAGTTGGGAGCTTACCGATCTTCCACAAGGGCATAAATCCATTGGTGTTAAATAGGTTTATAAAACCAAATTGAAGCAAGATGGAAAAGTTGACAAGCATAATGCTCGGCTGGTTGCTAAGGGGTTCAAGCAAGAGTTTGGAGTTGATTATACAGAGGTTATTGCTCTTGTTGCCAGACTTGACCCCATTTGATTGGTGTTATCCATTGCTGCTCAAAATTCATGGTCGATCTATCAAATGGATGTGAAATTAGCATTTTTACATGGTGAATTGGACGAAGTGGTCTACGTTAATCAACCAGATGGGTATGTGAAGCAAGGTAAAGAGCATTAGGTGTACAAGCTAAAGAAAGCTCTATACGGGCTGAAACAAGCACCAAGAGCTTGGTACAACTGTATAGACGCTTACTTTAGCAAACAAGGTTTTCTTAAATGTCCTTATGAACACACACTCTACACTAAACTTGGAGTTGCTGGCAAGATGCTTGTTGTGTGTTTATATGTTGATGACCTCATTTATACTGGCATTGATAGTGATGTGTTTGATGATTTTACAAAATCCATAAGGGAAGAGTTTGATATGACTGATCTGTGTTTAATGCATTATTTTCTTGGCATTGAAGTGGCGCAGTCATCAGCGGGTGTCTTCATCTCACAGGATAAATACGCATTGGAGATATTGGATAGGTTCAAAATGAAGGATTGTAATTCAGTTGCCACTCCAAATGAACTTGGTTCGAAGCTTACAAGGAATAAGGGCGAAATAGAGGTGGAGGCAACTCTTTATAAGCAAATTGTTGGAAGTCTGATGTATTTGACGTCTACGAGGCCTGATATTATATATGTTGTGAGTTTGATCAGTCGATACATGGAGAACCTAAACGAGATTCATCTTTTAGCTGCTAAGCGAATCTTCCGTTACTTAAAAGGTACAACAGACTTTGGGGTTTTGTAACGCAAGAATGGAATGTCGAGTTTAACCGTATTTTCAGATAGTGATTATGTTGGGGATCTTGATGATAGAAAGAGTACATCTGGAATGGTTTTTATGTTGAATAATGGAGCTGTGACATGGTCTTCGAAGAAACAACAGGTTATGACGTTGTCCACTACTGAAGCTGAATTTGTCGCAGCAGCATCAACCTCCTGTCAAGCTATCTGGTTAAGGAGATTACTTGAAGTTCTCCATAATCAGCAGCAAGGCCCTACATCAATATACTATGATAATGTTTCCGCGATAAAGCTTTCCAAAAACCCTGTTCTACATGGTAGGAGCAAACACATTGATGTGAGGTATCATTTCTTGTGCGATTTATGTAAAGATAGAGTTGTTGATTTGGTTTATTCTAAGAGTGAGGATCAAGTTGCGGACATTATGACTAAGCCACTCAAGACAGTTGTGTTTCAGAAGCTAAGAGATATGTTAGGAGTCTGTTCAAGTAAATAAATGGCTAAGGAAAAAGTAAGTGGCTAGAAGGTTAACTGTGTGTTGTGTGTTAACCTGATGCCTTTGGACATTTAGTTTAAGGGAGAGTGTTAAGAATAAATATAGAAGTTTTTTTGTTATGTTGTCCTAGTCTTTATGAACTTAGTGGTGCTGGTGTTCTTTGTTATGTTTTCCTAGTCTTTAAGAACTTAGTGGTGTTGTTTTGTTAGTGGTGGTTGTCCTAGTCTTTAGGAACTGTTTTGTTAGTGGGATAGTAGATAGACTGGTCAAGATTTAGTGGTTAGAATTGTGTCCTACATTTTAGATTTCAGTTGATGTATTGCCTATATAAAGGTTGTTTCTTTCATTGAATAAAAGCAGAGTTTAGATTTTTATTCAATTTTCAGTCTTTCATTTGTATCAAGGGGAACCCTGCCAGGCTGCTTCCAAATCACGTAGGAGATCAAACTTTCCAAATCAGTCTTTCTATTATGGTTAAACTCCAGATGGTCTCCAAGCTTTAGAGATAACTTCATTCAAAATAGGAATGCTATACTCTCTACCAGAAATAAGCTTGAAAACAAGACTTTTATTGTGTTCTATAGCATTTCCAACATTATCATCCTCTTCCTCATAAACATGAGTTTGAGGTTCTTCAATGATTTCATTCATCTTACGGAGAATACCTTCAAACTCTTCATTATTATTTGATGTTGAAGCCATAAACTAACTAGAGACCCAACAGGGATAAAGAACGAAGAACAAAGAAAGAAACGAAGAGCAAAGAACAAAAAAACGAAGAACAAATAAAGCCAGAACCAGAAAAGAACGAAGAACAAAGAAGGAAGAAAGACAAATCACTAAAAAGTGACAGAAAAAGCATCCTTACAGGGGAGAAAAACTCATCAAAACTGATGAACAAAGAACCATCTAAGGAGCGACGACCAGAATTGACCGTAGAGAGAGAAAAAAAAATTGGTTCCGGGTTTTCAGAGCCCTCTTTCCATCAAAATAAAATAAAATAAAAATGTGGCAAATAGAAATCCACGGGTAGGCCGGGAAACCAAAGGTCAATATTAGTTCTGGGAAAAACACTTTGGATCTAACGGTGATGTCGATTAACGGTCAGTATGTGTTCTGAGAAATATAAAATTATAAATAGATCTCCCCTTCTCTTGTTTTCTCTTTTCTATTAGAATTAGGAGAGAGAGAGAGAGAGGAAGTAAAAACCAGAGAGATATTAAGAGTAGTTTGAGATTTAATGGCATCATCATCATCTTCTCCTTCTCTGCTTGGAGATTTAGTAGATATGAAACCAGTTTTAGTAGAAAAAGTAAAAGAAGTTAACATGCCTGCTGCTGCTACTTCTCAAGGTTTGCTTTTATTTCTTTCTTCTTTTAAGCTTTGGTTACTATTAAATTTGTTTACATTGTTCTTGTGGATGCATGATGCTCGATTTTATTCTCAGTAATTAGTTTATATCCTTCAATTGGTCTGTGTTGGCACCTAGCACAGACCTGTAGATGATTTTTTTATTGGTATTACTTGTGCCAATCTGTATGTTTAATTATCAGTTATTGAATGTACTGCTGATGTGCTCCAGCACCAATCTCAACAGACTAACTCTGATTTTACTTACAAATCTGATTGGACAGGTGCTTCATTCACTAACATTGAACAAGATTATGATGCCCACAAAGAGAAAAGCACGAGACCTCCAATACCAGATTATCTCACCGCATTGCATGAGCATAAATACGGTCCTTTCAATTTATTTGAAGCAGCGGATTGGTTGAAATGTATTCATCCAGTAGATCAGAGGTCTGAACTAGAAAGGGAAGTAGGCATGTTTTGTAGGGACTGGCTGAGTCACCACCGAGATCCATCTATCAAGTATTTGGACATTTATTTGGATAATGAGTGCGACAAATATATGGAAAAGGTTTACGAATCAGATGTTTATGTACTAGTTCAGAAACTAATTAAGACATTTGATGAGAATACGGTTGTAGCACTCAAACACTTCATTGACATGATGCCAGTGACAAAGGAGGTGTTCAACTGTGAGATGAATTGGGCGGTAGTTGAGAAGGTGAGGCTTCTCTTCTCTTTTTCGTGGTCTTTCTTTTCGTATTCGAGTCATGCATATATCCTTTACTCAATAAGTTTTGCTCTTTTATATCCCATTCTGATGAATATATTTTGGTTTACCTTTTCTTACTTCGCCTACAGTATAAGCTGCATGAGAAAATGAGGCCATGGATTTCAAATATTGCAAAAAATTCAACAGATGAAGAGGGAAATAACATTGTTTCTGATATTCTGAAATCTATGAAGAATCATGGTTCTGCATCATCAATTTTACAACAAGTGTTGTCCTTCAGACTGGTCAATGAGGCTGAATCTGAAATGCTATTCTGGAAGATGCGGAAAATGCTTTTCTTTGAAATCAAGAAGCTGGAGGAAGGTACGTCCTTGGACCCAATACTCACCCATAAGTGAATCTTTTCAATCATCTGAAATATAACTTTTGGATTTTTCCGACAGTTGATGGAAAGAAGCCTCTGGGGGTCGAGATTCTCAATGGCACACCTAAAACGGAAGAAGAGGTGCTCTCTCTTGAGATAAACTGGGCTGTTTTTGACCAGGTGAGACTCATTCTTTTGCTTATTTTTTAATATGTTCTGTTTCACTGGCTCGGTGCATGCATCTGGTTCTACAAAAATGGATGAGTCTCTATTAGTCGTGGAAACCTTGTTTTTCTTGCATCCAATCATCCCGATTCAGAACAGCAATTATTCGTTGTTTCTTTTTACCTTTTCAAGTTATTGCGTGAAAGACTTGCATTAAGTTGTCCCGGATTGAAACTTTAGATATAATTTGCGGCCCTTAAAACTCAGTATGTTCACGTTGTCTGGGCTTGGTCTGAAGTTGTGTATAACTATTGTGTTTTTATTTTTGTTGGACTTCTTCCCTGATCCGGGTATTCACATTTCTCCCCATCGGACATGATAATTTACAGCATGAGTTGCATGAGAAAATGAGACCCTGGATAAGAAATGAAGTTACGGAGCTTCTTAAGATGGAAAAGGCCGGTGTGGTTGATCAGGTTGTCGACGCCATCAGAAAACAAAACCATCCATCCCAAATGTTGGAGCTGCTTAAACCCTCGTAACAATTCTACACAATTCTAACTCAAATAGATGACTCTAATTTTTGCCAAGATTTTTAAAATATCAATTATAAATCACAAGCATGGCTTATCAAAAGATCTAGGTCTCAGCATAAATCATCAAATAAAATCACAATCAATTAAGAAAAATCATAATTTTAATTAAAAATAAATATAAAAGTCATAAAAGAATTATTAAAACTTACCAATTAATCATGGAAGAATGGCTTCCTCCTTGCCTCAGTGATGGGGTTTAGCTCATCTTGCTCAAAACACCCTCAAAAGATTGGTACATAGCTCAAAAAGTGCTCGAAATATGAAAAGAAGTAAAAATAATGTAAAATGAAATCTGCAACGTTTTATGGACGATACAGATTAACTGTTGCAATAGAGCTTGAAAATAAACGTTGCAGATGCTAAGATATCTGTTGCAGATGTGTTGAAGAAACCGTTGCAGCTGAAGATAAATGTTGCAAAAATGAAGATATTTGTTGCAAATGGATGAAAAAACCGTGGATGAGAGGTTGAAGAAACCGTTGTCGTAGCATCTGTTCTTCGTGTTCTTCAGCAGCAGCAACAACAAATTTTTCTGAATCTCTTTCTCAAGCTTTTGTCCTCTGCGAGCCCCCCCACCCCACCCAAATTGATCCTATTCGACTCTTATTTATACTCAAACATCCAACAACCCACGAAATCTCCCATATCTTCTCAAAATATCTTCACAGATCCTCTCTTATAACTCGAGAATATTTTCTTTTCTCTCTTAATCACGACCAGATTCGCTAATTCTGTTTTATTCTTCAAACTCGAGAGTAATAGTTGTTTCGTTATGTAACAATCGAGAACAATATCTCACAGACTCCTCGAGAATATTTCTTTCCTTATCCAACTGATTTTTCGAGATTCCCTTATGAAACAAGATTCGGTCTTTAAATGTGTATGAAACTCCTCTTATATAGGCAAACATATAATCTTGTCATAACATATCAAAATCCCCTTCAAATATTCGATCAAAGTTTAACACAGGCGAGAATAGAAAATTCCCGCCAAAACCTTATTTGATATGAGTGGGTGCCTTTATCCCAGGTGATGGTTTTGTAATAATGGTAAGAAAAGTATCGTTCGCTCGAACTTGTGAAGATTGATTTTAGATTTAATAAACTAATTTTAACTAAAAATATACATAAAATATGAAAATAATATTCACAAATATTGAGGTTATGGATTTCACCATTAACCAATTAAAGTGATTCAATCTAATCAATATTCATGCAATTATTTACATTTAAAGTGATTATAATATGTCACAAAAGTAGATTCTCAAAATAACAATTGTACCAGAAAAGCATGGAACATCAAAAACCTAGGCCAAGCATGTACCATCTAACGAAATCACAATTGTTTAATAAAAATCATTAAATCAATTTTTTTATCAAAGCAAATAATCATATAAGAAATTGCAAAAATTAATTAAAGTAGAAATATACCACTTTTCTTGGAACAATGGCTTCCTCTATCGCCTCAGCAAAGGGGTTTAGCTCCTCATATTGAAAACACTCTCAAAATACTCATTCATGGCTCAAAAAGTGTTTACAAATGATGAAAAAAGTGAAAATAATGAAAACAGCGAGTTTGCAACGTTTATAAGCGTTAATGACTCACTGATACAGAAGGAAAAGTGTTTCACCGAAGATAAATATTGCAAATGAAGATAAATGTGGAAGGTTAAAATCTTTAGCAACATAATCTTCAATCTTTTGGCCACGAAAACTTTAACCTTTTTGCAACGTTTTCTTCATCTTCTTCATTACGATAATTTTTCTGAAATTTGATTCTTTTACTTCTGGCCTCTCCAGACCCCCCTCTGTATGCTTTCCAGGCTCCTCTATTTATATTGCAACATCCATATCTTCTCAAATCTCATCATTACTTCTCAACATCTTTGAAGATATTTTCTTTGATGAGAATTTCATCTCCATCTAATTGGTGTTGCCTCCTTATTAAAACTCAGAATCTTATTTTCTTACTAAACCCAACCTTTAGAACATAGTATCAAAGAAGATTCTCTTCCTTCAAATACTACCCGAGTGTATATCCACTTCCCTGTTCGTAAGCAAAAGCGAGTTTTAAAGAGATTCTATTTGTCTTGATATCCTGTACACTCACTACTAATAAAGAAAGAATAAACTCTTGTTTTAAATTCGTGTAAAACCCAAAAATCTTAATCAAACATCTTTCACAGATTTGGGAAGAAAATTTTCCGCCACAATTTTAATTTGAATTAGGAAGATGGGTGTCTTTAACAAATGTAGGGGTGCCTTTATCCATTCTGGGGGGTGCTTTATCAATTTCACGGGTGCCTTTCACACTTTTTAAAGGGTATTTTTAGCACTTTTCAAGCTTATTTTTCCACGACCTTTTATTCCGTAAAAATACCTAAAAACATAGAAAATGATAATATTAGTACAGCAATTGAGAAAAAGCAATATAGATATGAGAACAATTAAGACATAAAAACGTGTCTATCAAATACCCCAAAACTTATTATTTGCTAATCCTCGAGCAAATCTAATCTAGAAATATATCCTAACTCACTTTCGCAGGCATCGCGATTGCACTTAGCGTATGCAATAAGCCTTTGAACCCATAGGTGTCCCTATCGGACGAGTTTTATCTCGTGAGGGTTTACAAGAGATATACCCATAAAACCTTTACTCCAAACCCTAGCTACCTTTGAACGATTCAGGATAGACACTAAACAAGTTATTTTAGTTGGCATACTAAATTCTTCGGCTATAGGAATCATTACCCTATATAAGTACAATTGTTGTACACGAGTTTGCACTTAGTATGCTAAAATTCATACAAGAATTCAAAACTCTACTCAGAATCTAACAAAGTACAATCACATGACAAAAATATTTAGAAGATGGATGTGGACAAAATGAAGTTCTTGCATGTTGACTAAGGTGAACGGTGTTTCTCAGATCTGTCTGAAGGTCAGTGCCAGGATGAATCCTAATGGATTGAGATACGCTCCCACTAGTCTTACTCCTTATACTAAATCGACTCAGCTGATATATACAAGGGTCCCAGCGGTCGAATTATTGAAAAATAAAATAATTTTTTAAATATACTAACAACATGATTGGATCAAATGAATCCAAGCGCATCCTCCTTATCACCATCTCACATGATAGTTCTCATGGAGCCTGCGTTCCACACTTGCTTAGGCGACGGAGACAAGGAGAACACACATATATTGTTATCAAAGTGTCAATACTCAAAAAAAATTATAATAATAATGGTCTAAATAATACAACAATGGGACTTGATCTCAAACACACTACTTCATCCTGGCGGTGATAACAATTCGATATTGGTGCCCCACCAAATCACTTAGAGAAACACAAAAATTGTAAAAATAAAAACAGAAGGTGATATGGTCGAGATCGATTCCGAGATATGGTGACAACTATCATGTTATTTCTAACACCTGAGCTATGCATCTTTTTATGAATAGACCATTTAGCTTGGCACACCAATTCATATAGAAAAAGTGTTAAGTTTCCATCTACCTAGAATGGTTAGTGTCATCCTGAATTGTTCACAAGTTTCTAGACTTTGGAGTTTCATATTTCACTAAAAGTTTTCCCCTCGCCCCCAAACTTAAATCTAACATTGTCCTTATTGTTCTAAAGATGAATTACTAAATATATGAACAAGGAGAAACTGTTACCAATCGAATGAAATAAGTTAAGGAAAGATATTACTGTGTCGCACAAGCATGGGATACCTCCCAAGAAGTGCTAAGTTTAAAGTCTTCATCCAGACTGAGAAAGAATTAGTCACCTCATTAAATCATATTGCAATAGTCGGAACAACTGTGGGTCATCTGAATAAAATAATGTTATCCAAAATAGAAGAAACTGCAGCAGACCCATAAAGGGAACAAACCGAGCACACCCTTATCCCTATCTACTATCTTGTTTAAGAAAACTACATCTAGTTGAGGTTCAGGTTTGGGCTCTATAAAAGGGTCTAGATAAATCTCTTTAGGTTGAATTTCCTTATAGGAAGGATCCGGAGGATCAGGTTGTAGAGTTTGGAAAAACTCAAATAATAAATTTAAGGCACATAATAATAACCTGAATAATTATGGATAAAGTCAATCAGATTTGACCCACACAGTTGACTATTATGAAAATGGTGGTCATTCTTAAGCAAATGTGTCGATTCTAACCTCCTAAAGTAATTAGGTTTACTCTCAAAACTTAATAACTGACACATTTGAAATTCAAACTTTCCCACATATGGAAGAAAATATTTTGGTGGGAAAACAAAGTCAATCCTGGTATTATTTCCTGGGTAGACCATATCAACCATAGGATGGGTCTCTAACAACTGAATTTCTTTTTGGACATCAACATGCTTAAGGAATCTAATTTGAAGATGATCTTGAAAAATGGTAGAGGTGCATATGTCAAGTCCCAAGTGAGGAACTTTAAGCAGGGATACTTGACAATCACAAGAATCATCGGTACCCCCAAACATAGGGTGGACATTACTCTCAGATGAACTAAAAATTGTTGGTTGGATCTAGGGTCCTTAAGGTCAGAACTACACTCAGCTTCCTCTATAGAAGAAAATAAGGTAGACTTATAAACTGGTAGAAGTTCAAACTTAGCTTTCCATATATTACAAGTTTCCATCAAAGGTGAAGAGTCTAACAAAGTATTCACCTCATTAATAACACTATCATCGTCAACATGAAACCCAAAGTGGGCTAGGCATTTCTCTAATGGATCTTCTAACAAAGTGTTTGGCAAAGATTTCTGAACTGAAGTACTAGTTATGTTCACTTCTTCGAAATCATAGATCTCATAAGAAGGTTGTCTACTCATACTAAATAAATTCAGTTTAATAGTCAAGTTACCAAAAGAAAAACTAATTATTCAATTTCCATAATTGATGACGACATTATATGTAGCTAAAAAGGGACGACCTAAGATCACTGGAATTTGAGCCTCTAGGACCTGAAAAGGTTGGGTGTCTAGGACAACAAAATCCACTGGGAAACTATTTTATCAACCTGAATCAAATCATCCACTATCACATTAAAAATCTCTAAGAGTCTATCATCTTCGTCAGAGACCATTGTCTTCGAATCGTTAGACTCTAAATCACTAGTCTCAGGACAAACTCGTTCCTCTAAACCATTATCATCTTCAAAACAAGAAAATTCTACACCTTCTAAAATAATGATATCTCTAGTCAAATCCTCTTCCTTTTGAATAAGTGAATAATCATTAGAATTATTTGGATTTGAAATAAAATGACACTATCATCATGCTGCACAATTGGAGTGACAATTTCTTGATCACTCTTCCTGTATATTTCAAGTTCTTCGTCAATACTATCCTCATCATCATAATAATATGAAGATGTTTGAACCTCGTCTAAATAAGTAGTGTTACCAATTCTATCCTCGTCCTCTTGACTAGGTGAATAATTATCAAGGGTCGCACTATATTGGAAATTAAGATCATGTTGAGCAATATTATTCTTTATAAAACTTTCGTTCACACTTAATACAGACCTATTTGTATTATCAGTCAACTGGTTTATGATTCTTCTTGTATCCTCACTCAACTGCTTGATGGAATTCTCTAGAGAAACAACTAGATCATAATGAGTGTTAGATCGCAACTGCTCGTGTGATTCTTTTAGAGAAAGAGTTGAACTACTATTTGTTCCTCTCATAATTAATCTGAACCTTCTTGTGTCCTCAGTCAACTCATTGATGGAATTATCTAGAGAAACAATTGGATCTTAAGGAGTACTAAATCGCAATTGCTCGTGTGATTCTTCTAAAGGCATAATAGGTTCATTATAAGTACTAGATTACAACTGCTTTAGGGCATCCCTCCAAGACAAAAAAACTCGAGTTTTTTTCATTTTCATGTTCATAAGACGGGTGTATGTATGAATAATAACTGGGATCATCTTGGTATGAGCAATAGCCTCCAAAAGGTTGGCGGTGGTCCCGACTACTATCCACACCATGTTGATAGTATGGATAATGTCTATTTTGAAATTCAGTCGGATATTCATTGTATTGGTCCTCATAATACCAGTTCGACATTTTATAACAAAAACTTCCTAATATATTTACAAAAATAAACTCTAAAAGTAAATCCTAGCGGAAGGAGTTCTAAACATACACAAGCAAGGTCGACTCAACCAAATCAAACCTATTGAATCTAGCAAACAAAAATCATGATGGCTCCACTTAGATTGTTACTAGACCAGCTTCTATTCTTCCAAAAGGCAACTAGTTACAGTTTTAGCGAATCTCTTAGAACGATCCGAATTAGATTAAGTCGAATAGAAAAAGGATAAGCTTTAAGGAGCTTTGATAACCCTGCCTCTTTGGAAACTTTTCCTTGGGTTACAAGGCGGCTCTAATCAACTTAAAATAATCTTCATGAACTTTAAGTTAGGTTAACAAAGTAACCAATACAGTCATTTTGAATAATTTTCCAATAAGCTCGATACCCTATAGGTCTCTTTCTAGTCAAACTTTAGGCTTAGGTTCGCGTAGGTAACATGTTCCTAAGTCGGACAAGAAGGAAACGGTGATGAAATCCGAGTCCTTATCTTATATGGCCAGCCCTTGCCCTTTACTAGAAAAGTAAATTCCGTATTCAAGTCCTCAACATATATGCATTACGAAGGAATACAGAAAACCCACTTGCAGGGGATTCATGGGTTGATCGAGTCTTACCTCTCGTACCAGACGGGGGATGAATCGGTTGTAGTCGACGACTCGGGTCACCGACTCCTGTGTCAGTGTACGAACCCGAGGGGCCGAGACAATATCGTAATTGTCGTCCTTCCATGTTACATTTTATATTTAAATACCCTTCCGTAGGGTTTAAAAATAATAATAATGTTCAAAAGTTCAAAGTCCAAAGTCCAAAGTCCAAAAATAAGAAGAAAAAAATAGAAAAGTACATAAAATAATTATAAAAATAAGAAGAATTTCCTAATACAGTTTTCTAAAAAGAAAAATAAAAATCCTAAAAAAAAAAGAAATTTCCTAATACAACAACAACAGATTTTTCTGAATCTCTTTCTCAAGCTTCTAGCCTCTGCCATCCCCCCCAAACTGATCCCATTCGACTCCTATTTATACTCAAACATCCAACAACCCATGAAATCTCCCATATCTTCTCAAAATATCTTCACAGATCCTCTCTTATAACTCGAGAATATTTTCTTTTCTCTCTTAATCACGACTAGATTCGTTGATTCTGTTTTGTTCTTCAAACTCGAGAGTAATAGTTGTTTCGTTATGTAACAATCGAGAACAATATCTCTTAGACTCCTCGAGAATATTTCTTTCCTTTTCCAACTGATTTTTTCGAGATTCCCCTTATGAAACAAGATTTCGGTCTTTAAATGTGAATGAAACTCCTCTTATATAGGCAAACATATAATCTTGTCATAACATATCAAAATCCCCTTCAAATATTCGATCAAAATTTAACACAAGCGAGAATAGAAAATTCCCGCCAAAAACCTTATTTGTTATGAGTGGGTGCCTTTATCCCAGGTGATGGTTTTGTAATAGTGGTAAGAAAAGTATCGTTCGCTCGAACTTGTTAAGATTGATTTTAGATTTCATAAACTAATTTTAAACTAAAAATATACACAAAATATAAAAATAATATTCACAAATATTGAGGTTATGGATTTCACCATTAACCAATTAAAGTGATTCAATCTAATCAATATTCATGCAATTCTTTACATTTAAAGTGATTCTAATATGTTGCAAAAATAGATTCTCAAAATAACAATTGTATGATAAAAGCATGGAACATCAAGTACCATCTAACGAAATAACAATTGCTAATAGAAATCATTAAATCAATTTTTTTATCAAAGCAAATAATCATATAAGAAATTGCAAAAATTGATTAAAGTAGAAATATACCACTTTTCTTGGAACAATGGCTTCCCCCATCGCCTCACCAAAGGGGTTTAGCTCCTCATGTTGAAAACACTCTCAAAATACTCATTCATGGCTCAAAAAGGTGTTTACAAATGATGAAAAAAATGAAAATAAACGAGTTTGCAACGTTTATAAGCGTTACAGAAGATAAATGTTATAGGTGTTTTCACCGAAGATAAATGTTACAAATAAAGATAAATGTTGCAAAGTTAAAAGCTTTAGCAACATAATCTTCAACCTTTTGGCCACGGAAACTTCAACCTTTTCGTAACGTTTTCTTCATCTTCTTCATCACGATAAATTTTCTGAAATTTTATTTTTCTACTTCTGGCCTCTCCATACCCCCCTATGTATGCTTTCCAGGCTCTTCTATTTATATTGCAACATCCATATCTTCTCAAATCTCATCATTACTTCTCAACATCTTTGAAGATATTTTCTTTGATGAGAATTTCATCTCGGTGATATTTCTTTTCTTTTTGGCAATTAATACTCGTCCATCTAACTTGTGTTGCTTCCTTATTAAAACTCAGAAACTTATTTTCTTACTAAACCCAACCTTTAGAACATAGTATCAAAGAAGATTTTCTTCCTTCAAATACTACCCGAGTGTATATCATCTTCCCTGTTCGTAAGCAAAAGTGAGTTTTTAAGAGATTCTCTTTGTCTTGATATCTTGTACACTCACTATTAATAAGGAAAGAATATATACTTGTTTTAAATTCGTGTAAAACCCAAAAATCTCAATCAAACATCTTTCACAAATTTGGGAAGAAAATTTCCCGCCATAATTTTAATTTGAATTAGGAAGATGGGTGCCTTTAACAACTGTAGGGGTGTCTTTATCCATTTTGGGGGTGCCTTTATCAATTTCATGGGTGCCTTTAACACTTTTTAAAGGGTATTTTTGGCACTTTTCAAGCTTATTTTTCCACGACCGTTTACTCCGCAAAAATACCTAAAAACATAGAAAATGATAATATTAGGACAACAATTGAGAAAAAGCAATATAGATATGAGAACAATTAAGACACAAAAACGTTTCTATCACCAGGCATGGGCGCCTTTATCATTTCTTGTTGGGTGCCTTTAGTAAATTTCTCGGGTGCCTTTAACACTTTTTCGAGTCAATTTTTCCAATGATGTTTATTTTCCAAAAATACCTACAAACACATAAAATAACACAATTAGTACACAATCGAGCACTATCAATATAAAGAATTGAGACAAATCAGACACAAAAATGTGTTTATCATGGTGCTATCATCGTCGAAATCTAAGCCAAAATGGGATAAACAACTCTCTAATGGATCTTCAGATAAGATGTTTGGTAATGCCTCATAAACTAATGTTCCTATCATGTTCACCTTTTCAGTGCACGAGTCATCTAGCTTAGGGGGTTGCTTAATAATATTGAAAATATTCAGCTCAATAGTCATATTACCAAAAGATAAAATTCATAATACCATTTCGAAAGTTAATGATCGCATTACATGTAGCTAAAATGGACGACCTAATATCACAGGTATCTAGTTTTCTGGGTCAGGGACAGGTTGGGTATATAGGATAACAAAATCCACTGGATAAATAAACCTATCGACCTTAATAAGAACATCCTCGACAATACTACGAGGAATTTTCACAGACATATCAGCTAACTGAAGTGTTATATGGGTAGGTTTTAAGTCACCAAGTCCTAACTTGAGGTACACATGGTACGAAAGTAAGGTCACACTGGCTCCTAAGTCAAGTAACGCTTTCTCAACACGGCAATTACATATTGTGCAAGAAATAGTAGGGGAACCTGGGTCTTTGTACTTAGGAGTTGTGGTATTCTGGATAATCGAACTCACATGACTAGATAAAAAGACTTACTTCTGTACACTAAGCTTTCGCTTTCGCGTACAAAGATCCTTAAGGAACTTGTCATAAGTAGGAATATGCCTAATTGCATCTAATAAAGGAAGATTGATGTTGACTTGCTTAAAAATCTCCAATATATC
Source organism: Papaver californicum (assembly GCA_023531435.1). Taxonomy (NCBI): domain Eukaryota; kingdom Viridiplantae; phylum Streptophyta; class Magnoliopsida; order Ranunculales; family Papaveraceae; genus Papaver; species Papaver californicum. The sequence continues at coordinate 447,942 of JAJJMC010010644.1, read as the reverse complement.
ATTAAATTTGGATTCCTTCTTAGTTGGTACTAGCAGTTGTGGGGATGGGGTTCTGGGTACAAAATCGTTTTTAGTGGGAACCACATTAGACTCTTTAGAGACTTTATCAGTCTCTTCAGTTACTGGCTCAGAAGGGTGAACTACAGTATGTTAATTATCGGGCATGGTTACCTTATTGTCCACCACTCGACCACTCCTAAGGATTGTAACAGTGTTCACATGATTGAACGGTTTCTCTCCAGAAGATACTTCATGAACTCCTTTAGGATTTGGTTGTGTCTGACTAGGAAACTTACTTTTTTCTCTCCAAGACTCATTCAACTGACTAAACTGGTTTCGTAAATCGGAAATAGCTTGAGTGTTAGCTTGAGCCATATTTTTATTGTCTTTTAAACTTTGTTCAACCGATTGCTGAAACTTTGTAGTATTATTAGATAAAAAGGTGAGAGACTCTTCTAAACTCATGATTTTCTTATCTGGCGGGCTCTGAAATTGGGTTGGACCTGAAGGATTCTTAGTATAGCCAAAACCTAGGGGATCATGAGTATTACTAGACTGGCCTTGATTCTGGCCCTTAGACCAGGAAAAATTAGGATGGTCTCTCCAACCAGGGTTACAGGTTTCAGAATATAGGTCATATTTCAGGCGGTTTTCAAACCTAGAGTTGTTATAAAGAACATGGGTTTGCTCTTCGTATCTAGCATGGTTTGACCCTTAATTCATATCAAAGCCCTCTAGTCTCCTAAGGATATCTGACCCATTATCAACTCTATCGACCCTATGCATAGGATTCCTAGATATTTCTGGTTCTCTCATTGAAGCTCATTGCCTAGTTTTCTCAGCTAACTCGATGAACGAGTCAAAACATTTATTAGGATTTTGGTGGGTAAACACTCCACCACTCATTGTTTCTACCTGCATACAGGTTTCACTATCTAGGCCCTTATATAAAATTTGGGACATGTGGCCTTTATCAAATCCGTGATGTGGACACTGGTATAACAATTCATTAAACCTTTCAACATAATTCTGTAGGTTTTCACCTAATTTTTTCTTATAGATTTCAATAGATTGACGAACAACAACAGTCTTATGGTGTGGGTAGAACTTCTTAACAAAAACTTCTACTAGACCATCCCATGTGGTGATTGTTTTAGAGGGTATAAAATGATACCACTCTTTTGTTTTTTCATCAAGAGAGAATGGAAACAAACGTAACCTAAGCACATCTTTAGAGACATTAGGATAACTCATTGTGTCACAAATCATTTCAAAGTCTCTTATGTGGGTATACGGGTTCTCATTCTCTAACCCCCTTAAATGTCCGAAGCATGCCAATAGTCCCAGGTTTAATATCAAATTTGACAGCAGTGGCTAGTAAAACTACTCCTAGGTCACGTAGTACTCTAGATGGGTTCATAAGATCTCTAAGGGTTTTGTTCACCTAGACCTCATTCTCATTATAAGACTACATTATGCCTTTTCATAGCTACTAATGATATCCCCTTTATAAATCTTAGGCCTTTTGTGTTGTAGAATGGTTTGTTGTTAGTTACACAAGAATAATATGCTTTTTCAAATTAAAGGTACCCGCCTGATTATATTGGCTCAAGTAAGGACTGAAGACTAATGCAAATCAGGGTCTTTTCAATATCAACTTAGAAACTGATGAGGTTGTAAATGGTGGTAAAAAGATTCGTTCAAGACTTGTGAAAATTTGTATTTAAACCTAAATTCTAAGACTAAAAATAACAAAACTCAAACAAAGTTGATATCAAGATTAAGAGATGATGAGTTTGTGATAGTTGTAAGAAGGGGTTTGTTTCAAAACTTGTGAAGATTTTGATTTTAGACTTAAGAATTAAAACTAAACTAGAAATAACAACTTAAATAAAAAATTGATTTTCAAGATTTTAAAATTAACTAAGACATTGAATTCCACTACTACACATGATTGAATGATGTTATAAATATTTCAAAACCCTAGTCACCTTTTAAGTCTTTTTATTTTTGAATTCACTAACAATCAACATATTCTCAAATATTATTTGTACCCATTAAGCATATATTATCAACTGATTTAACAAAGTATAACCTATCAAATTGAATCACAAATAATTAATAAAATTATATAAATAATTTAAAACTCTGCAGAAGCAGTGATTAAGTGAATTATATAATTAAAACTAGAGAAAATAAAATATTTACCTATCAATCATGCGTAAATAGCTTCCTCCATTGCGTTGGTTACGTGAGAATTAGATCATCATGGTAAACAACATCTCAGAATATATATTCAAGGCTCAAAAATTGCTTACAAAGATGAAATGGAGAGAAAATTATAAAACAACGAGTTTGCAACGTTTATAGGCGTTATAGACTCATTGTTACAAAAAGTGTTTCAGAGCTGAAGATAAAGTTGAAAAGCTGAAGACAAGGATGCAGTTGGGATGAAGAAACCGTGACAGATGGTTGAAGGAACCGTCGCATATTCTCTGTTCTTCGTGTTCTTCAGCAACAAAAAAAATAATCTCTGCAACTTCTTGATTTCTCGCTCTATAGCCTCTTTCTTCTCTGCAAACTCTCGATAACCCACTCTGATCCCCGAGCAACCTTTATATACTAGAAAGGGCCATTAAATCTCCAACTATCTCGTGTTTAATTCAAAAAAATATTATTTCCAAGTTACGAGAATAATTCCATTTTTATCTCATCCATGCGTCTGCAGCTGGCAATTTCAGGGTATATTCTCTTTTTTTTTAACTCGTTCACGCTCCATTCTGTTGCTCGAGTCTTCCAAACTCGCTCAAACTCTCCACAGTCCCGTGAATATCTTCTTTCGAGAATATACTCCCCTGTTTTATCAAAATTCCTCCAAATCTTTTATTTCCTCGATTTTAAGAGACTTACCATCCTTGTCTTGTCTTAATAGGACATTACATGTCTAAATCCGACCAACAATCCAAGAAAAGATCTTTCAAATCAAATCAAGAAACTTGACTTTTCAAAAATAACTTTTTCGTCAAAATATGTTCAAGCCGTGAAGAGAAGATGGAAACCCCCTATCCATTCCTGGGTTGCCGGTAGTACTGGAGTGCCCCTATCCAAAAGGGGAGCCTCTTTAGAATCTGTTCTCGGGGTGCCTTTAATAATTTTTCGAGCCAATTTTTTCAAAAATATTTATTTCCCAGAAACACCTACACACACATAAAATAACATAATTAGTACAAAAATGAACACTAACAATACATAAAATTGAGAACAATTTAGACAAAAAAATGTGTCCATCAAAAGAATACTGAGGCTCAGATTCCACTATTTTCCAACTTTCAAAGCAATTTAATTCAATAGTTATAATTATGCAATTTATATATTCAATTTAATTCTAAAATATTGCAACAAGTAGATTTTCAAAATATCAATTGTAAATCGCAAGTATAAAGCATAAAAAGTCCTAGACTAAGCATGCATCATCAAGAGAAAACACAACTAATTAACAAAAATCATTCAATCAATTTTTATTCAGTAAAATAATCATAATAAAAGAATTGCACAAATTAAATAAATAAGAAATACCACTTTTTCATTGGAAAAATAGCTTCCTTTGTCGCCTCAGCAGCGGGGTTTAGCTCCTTATGTTGGGAGCACGCTCAAAATATGTATTCATTGCTCAAAAGTGTTTACAAATGAGGAAAATGAGAGAAAATAATGAAAAATGAGAATTTTACAACGTTTATAGTTGTTACAGACTCAGTGTTAAAGCAGGTGTTGCTAATTTAAATTATGCGTTGCAAATGCACTGTTACAGATTTTAAGAAAAGAACGACAGTTTGGGACTGCCTTATGTTCTTCGCCTTCTTCTTCAACCTGCTCGTGAAAGAATCTCTGCAACTTGATTTTTTCGCTCCTTTCTCTTTGTAAACTCTCCCCTCTTTGTATCCTTCTATGACTTCTCAACACCCTATTTATACACCACATGCTTCCAAATCTCGAATTTAATGGAGAATATCTTTGGAATATTTTTTTTCCTCTTCCGGCCAAACCACGTGAATAATTTCTCTTTTTATTCTCTTTACGCATCTGTGGTAGCCGAGAATCATCCAAACACGACACCAAACATGTTCTAGATTGTGTCCAACTCCCTCCAGCCACAACAAACTCCAAAATTAACTCGGAAATATCCGAGAATAATTCTTTTTCTATTTTTTCCCAATCCACTTAAATTCCTATTTTTTTTCGATTCAAAAGGACTTACTAGTCCTGTTTTGTCTTAACAAGCCAGCCCATGTCCAAATCCAACAAAAAATACCGATAAAACTCCACCAAATTCGATCCAGCAAAATAAGATTTTCAAATCAGATTTTTCTTGCCAAAATTCTGTTTACTCGTGAAGAAGATGGAGTGCCCCTAATCCTATGTGGGATGCCTTTAGTAATTTGAGGTGCCCTTATCTAAAGTTGGGCTGCCTTTAGTAACTTTCTTGGGTGCCTTTAACATAATTTTTTTCAGGCCAATTTTTCCAAAAATATTTATTTCCCAAAAACACCTACAAACACATAAATAACACAATTAGTATACAATTAAGCACTATCAAAATAAAGGATTGAGACAAATCAGACACAAAAATTCTGTCTACTTCATTCGTAAAGAAATCTATTTATATTTTTTCTCAATGTTTTATTTTTTTCTCAATGTACCTGTTTTTCCATTTCAAATCTCTCCCAAATCAATTAAGAGTAAGTGTTATATAGTAGAAAAATTCCATCTTCCAAGTTCAATACCATCTCACTGTTTGGAATACATCATGGAAACACAAATTTTATGATAGAATCCATAAAAACGTAATTCCAAATATCGTCTGACACAAATCCAAATAGCGTTTGACTATTCAATAAAGAAAATACAATTTCGAATTGCGTTACAATCAAATCTGACCTAAAAAGAAAAACCATCCAATTCAGAAGGTTGGATACCATAAACCATACAGTTTTCTCATAAATCCGACCACGTGATTAAGAGTACACATAAAGAAAATATTATATATTACTCCTTCCGTTTCAGGAAAAGAGTTACTTTTCCTATTTGCACAATTATTAAGACAAGATGAGAGAGAGTAGTTTTTTAATTTATTTCCAAATTTACCCTCAATAAAAAGTTTAATACCACATATATATCTTCTTATTAAAACAAGAAAACTTTATAAAAAGTATATTTTTAGAAGTTTGTCCTATTGAAAATGAAAGTAACTCTTTTGTTGGAACAAAAATTTAAAGAAAAAGTAACTCTTTTTCTGAAACGGAGGGAGTATAATATAAGTACAAGAACTGAACTAAAAAATGTGTAATATAATGTACTTCTAATAAACAAAAATCAACCACTTTCAATTTATGAAAATTAAATACTAATAAGTAGCGAGGTGGCGGAAACAAGATACATATCATACGCAATTCCAAATTGCATTTTCATAAACGTAATTCCATTTTGTGTTTCCTCGTATATTTACGTAATTTAAAGTTGCTTTAAACGTAATTTGGAATATCATTTTTTTAGAATCTAAACTCTTTCGTAAAACCTTATAAGATACCTTGGAAAAAATGTAAAATAAACCTATTTAGAAGTCATAAGGTTTGACATTCCACGTTTTTTCCAAGTTTGGAATGACTTAGAATACAGCATAAAACTTGCTACAATACATAATGAGAACTTGGTTTGATAGAATGTTTTGTTGATCCTAAAATTTGAACATTCATGGCCAACTAATAACTTATGTTACAAGGGATCGTATTTGGTCTGTACTGAAGTTGTATGTGTTGGAAAATTACACTAAAATAGAGTATGAAAAACTATAAGAGATTTTATACTTTCGACTTTAAGGTTTTAAAAATTTTATTTTAGACAATTATTTTGACCTTCACAATTAATTTAATGATTACAACGGGTATATAAAATAATACATTCAGGATGTAATAAAATCTTATACCAACGTAATTGGAACCCCTTAATCCAATCAAGAGCACATTATAATTTTTTTTTGTAATGATGCTCAGAAGTGAACAAATAATTTTGATGTTATTGAATGGGAGTGGCATCTTCATTGGTTATAGCAAGATTCATGTCATTGAACAAACTTATCTCACTAGTTTACCTTTTTTTCCATTAAACTTCTCTCACTAATTTTTACTTTTTCCTCACAAAAAATAAAAAACCTTTCTCACTAATTAGTTATTGCTGTTTATTACACCACCACCACCTTATTAATCCCTCAATTATACTTATATAATACTAAACCCCCAATTATGTATAATAATAATTTTTTATTTAGTCCCTTATTTTTGATTTTACATATCATTGGTCACCATCCCACCCATCAAACGTACTAGTGATGGTAGGTTATACTTATACACATCGTACCAACCTTACCTCGTATTGTTTATGGTGTACCCATCACCATATTATATTCTCTCTTAAATTTGTCTTTTTATAAAAAACATCAACGTCATCGAGGACTAGTAGTTAATTGATAGAATAGAGTCAAGTCATTACGAAATTTCTAAGTAAGTACTGATAAGAATTGCCATTTTTAGTACCGACAACTGAAAAGATGGTTTGCCGTATTATCCTCTGGAACCAAAACGCTTCAATCCCCCACTCCTCTTCAGTTCTCCACGACTTTTATCTCTTTTTACGGTTTTACAGCATTCATTTTACTTATTTACAACTTAATTTTCGAACTTTTTCAATTTAGTACGATGGGTAATTTGGTCATTTGAATATAAACCAATGAGAGCTTGTCTGTTCACGTAGTAGTAGCTATAGAAAGGTCAGACCCTTCCAACTACCCATCTCCTCTCCTCTCTTCTCAACTCTCTAAATCTCTCACTTCAAATCTCTCTCTGCTTTTGTTTTTCTCTTCATCTCCTTATCTAAATAACAATGTCTAATCAAGGTGGTAGAGGAGGAGGAGGTATGAGAGGCGGTGGAAACGGAGGTCGTGGTGGTGGTGGTGTTTGGGGTGGAAGAGGGAGAGGAGCACCAGTAACACCAACTTTTTCTTCTTCTTCTTCTTCACTTCCGGAAGTAGGTTCATCTTCTAGATCACTAAGCGTTGATTTACTAACTCAAGATGTGCAGAAAACTCTAACTATACAACAACCAGCTTCTGCTGTAACTGTTACTCCACCGGCTTCTTCAAAAGCAGTAAAGTATCCAGCTCGTCCTGGTTTTGGAAATATCGGTGCAAAGTGTGTAGTCAAAGCGAATCACTTCCTTGTCAAACTTGCTGATAAGGATCTCCACCATTACGATGTATGTATTTCTCTATTTTTGATTTTTTTTTTTAATTTTTGTTTGTCTTTGTTTCATTTCCTTTACTGTTGATGGTCTGGTTAAAGATGTTGGCGAAAACGTGGTTGTAAATTCCTTTTGGGTTTATTTCATACCATCTCTGTTTTGATTCCCCTTTTTTATCTCTGTTATGAAAAATGTGGGTGTAAAATTTTCATATAATTTTTGGGTATATTCTTGAATGTGATCTTAGTATCTTACTGTGAATCTCTCTAACAGTAGTCTTATTTCATATGTTTCATTATTTATTGAATTTCTTCCTACTCTCTGAGTCAGTGTAATACTAGTATTGAATTTTTTTCCCAATCTTTTAGTTGTACTCTTATTGTTTCAATTTTTGTACTGTAAACACTGTTGATTTTAATTCTGGTCTTTTTTGTTTTGTATATATCACAAAAATTTCTTAGTAAACTCTGAATATATCACCTTTGAAGATTTATTTTTCTGTTGAACTCTTGTAGATTTGGTCTTTTCAAAATTTCTTAGTTTTCTTTTCGAAAAAGTTTCACAGTTGGTCTTGTAGTGTTGTGCATAAATGTCCATGTAAATGAATTATTTCTACTTCAATTTCAGAGTTTGGTTCTTATTTTTCTGCTTTTTGAAATTTATCTTCATTTATTGAACTTCAGCTATAATTTTGATTTTGGTGCTGTGTGATAGGTTTCAATCACCCCTGAGGTTACTTCAAGAGGTGTAAATCGAGCTGTTATTAGCCAACTGGTCGATTTATACCGTGCTTCGCATTTGGGGAATTTGCAGCCTGTTTATGATGGCCGTAAAAGCCTGTACACTGCTGGTCCCTTGCCATTTCAAGGGATGGAGTTTGTTGTTGATTTGGATGACAAGGAGCAAACAAAAGGTGGTTCTAAGAAGGCGGACAAGGACAAGAAAGGAGCTTTTCCTAGGTTTGTTGATTTAATTAACTTTCTATTCCAATTTCAGATATTGCACATTGTTTGTGTATCCTGTTTGTTATAATAATTTACTCGAAGCAACTGATTTGTTATTGCAGAAGAGAAAGAAAGTTTAAAGTTGTAATCAAACTTGCGTCCCGACCTGACTTGCACCATTTGCACCAGTTTCTAGCTGGTAGGCAAAGAGATTCACCGCATGAAACAATTCAAGTTCTTGATGTGGTCATGAGAGAAACACCAACTGGAAAGTAGGTTCTGCAACATAGAAATGTTTATTGTCCTTGTATGTCTCACATGCTGTTTACAAACTAATATGTTGATGTGCTTTCTACCCAGTTATGCTGTGGTTGGAAGGTCATTCTTTTCACCTAAATTGGGAAACAAACTGGACATCGGAGACGGTCTAGAGTGCTGGAAAGGATACTACCAGAGCATCCGTCCCACTCAGATGGGATTATCTCTTAATTTAGGTTCTACCTCTCTCTTTTTATAATGCTTTTTTCTATAAGGATTCAAGAGCTTACTGTTTGAAAGTTGGGAATTCTTATCATTATCTTAATTTTCTTGTCTGCAGATGTCTCTGCCACCTCATTCTATCAATCAATCAATGTTGCTGATTATGTGATCAAGCTTTTGAACATAAGAGATACGCAAAGGCCTTTATCTGATGTGGATCGTGTTAAGGTTTGTGTTTCTTTTACTCTGTATTTTCGAGTAATTTCGCTGACCTGTACTTCTACTTCTACAAAATTGTGAGAATTTTGATACAAGCTAATATTGGCCCCAATATTCCGCATCTTCTATGCTATCTTACTTCTTTTCTTGTTTTCCTGTTAGATCAAAAGGTCCTTGAGAGGTGTTCGGGTTGAACTGACTCATAGGAAAGGCAGCCGTCAAAAGATTTCTGGCATAACCACTCAGCCTACAAACCAGCTAGTGTGAGTATAATGTGTTGTATCTTGAAAATACAATAAGATTGAAGGTTACTTCTATTGATTACCTTTTGATTTCATCTTTCATACTCAATTTAAGTTAATAAACCTTCTTTTTCTCTCTGTATGCATAAGGTTCCCTGTTGGGGATGGCACAAATGAATCTGTAGTGCGGTACTTTAAAGAAAAGTACAAGATTCAGTTGAAGTATACTCATTGGCCATGCCTTCAAGCTGGGAGTGATGCAAAAGCTGTATACTTACCTATGGAGGTGATTCCCCTTCTTTAAATCTTTTGTGTGTTTTTTTCAATTATAGACTGTCTAATGTCATTTTCATCTTTTTCAAAACAGCTATGTGCACTAGTAGAAGGGCAAAAGTACTCCAAAAAGTTGAATGAGAAACAGGTAACCGGTCTCTTAAAAGCGGCTTGTCAGCGTCCCAGAGATAGAGAAAGTAACATTACAAAGGTATTGAACAATGTGTGCTGAAAGCGTTTTTTGCATTAGTTGCTGTGTAATATATCTTTTTATTCAAACATGTCTTCTCATTGAACAACTTTTGTGGTTGAAGATCGTCAAAGAGAACCATTACATGGAAGACAAGTACGCCAAGGAATTTGGAATTACGGTTTCAGAATTGCTGACATCAATTAGTAGTGCTCGAGTTTTGCCACCTCCTATGGTAAATATCTCAGTGCCTAGGCTTAATGTTAACTATAGTTTTTTTGGTCCTTCAACTTTAGCATATGATTTTTTTCATTTCAGCTGAAGTACCATGAAGAAGGTCGGGAAGCAAGAATTCAACCTCGTGTTGGGCAGTGGAATATGATACATGCGGTAATGCTAAACCCTAATCTTCATAATTTCTATTAATTATACATGCTTGTGTTTCTCGGCTAGTTTCTTTGATGCATTTATCTGAGTCTGTATTATGTCGATATGTAAGGCAACTCCTTAAAACCTAAGGCACTGCCACATGTTAAGACAAGTTGTCAATTTGAAATAGCAGTTGGTGTTTGTTATTAGACGGTTTAATTCCAACAACTAGGTGCAATAATTTGTTAACTGGTTTGATGCAGTAGCCTATACGTACTTCATTATTAAATTAAATCTAAGTTTATGTTTACCTGTTGAGTATTCTGAATTTCCTGAAAAGCACATGACCTTTTATTCAGTTGAATGTACCATGATGAATGTCCATAGTGATCATTTTAATAACTGATGGCAGCGGATGGTAAATGGTGGTAAGGTTGATCATTGGGCCTGCCTGAACTTCTCCCAAAGAACAAGTCCTGAAGCTGCTATGTATTTCTTTAAACAACTGGTTGGGATGTGTAAGAACAAAGGAGTGGTAAGCTTGTTTTCCTCTAAACTTCCCATGTCTCAACTATTTCAAAACATGTTCATTAATGAGTTGTGTCTCTTGCTAGGACATTAATCCAGATCCGCTACTTCCAATGTGGTCTGGCCGGTCTGGCCAAATAGAGCGCACACTTGTAGAACTTCATAAGGAGGCAACTTCGAAGATGGAAAGGATGGCTGGCAAAGGAAATCAGCTGCAGCTTTTGATTATAATATTGCCTGATCAAACTGGATCTTATGGTTAGTTGAATTTGAATGAGATGTATGCTTTGTTTGAATTCTGAGGTTCTCATTTATTCTCAAATAAGTTCTCATATGTTTATTACAGGGACCATTAAACGGGTGTGTGAAACAGAACTTGGAATAGTTTCTCAATGCTGCCAACCGAAACATGCTTTCAAGGTTAATCCACAATACCTGGAAAACGTTTCGATGAAGATTAACGTGAAGGTTCGTCTTTCAAAATCTATGTTTTTTCCCTCACATTACATTTTATCTATTATAAAGTAACTTGTCGTTTTGAACTGTGTTCTTTAGTTCACTAATATATCAGTTTGGTGCTTTAACTGCATACCAGGTTGGCGGAAGGAATAATGTTTTAGAAGATGCTCTCAAGAAAAGACTTCCTTATATTACCGAGTGTCCTACAATCATCTTTGGTGCTGATGTAACACATCCTCCAGCCGGAGAAGACTCCAGTCCTTCTATTGCCGCGGTTTGTTTTACGCATTCCCTAGTTCTTTTTACCTGTAGTTTATCAATTTATGTTGGAGATGTTAGACACCAACGTTTTATCATATTTCAGGTGGTTGCATCTATGGACTGGCCCGAAGTAACAAAATATCGCTGCTTGGTTTCTGCACAAATGCATCGACAGGAATTGATTAGTGATTTGTACAAGCTTCAGGAGGTTGACAATAGGCTTGTTCATGGAGGAATGATCCGGTAATAATTTTTTTTATCTTGCCCAGTGTTGTAGATATATTAACTGGATTCTTGTTCGTATCTCTTTGTTAACCTCTGGGCTCGACGTGGGAACTGAAAGAAATTACTCAATTTTTCTCTCTCTGCCTTTCAGTGAGCATTTGATAGCTTTCAAGAGATCAACTGGGCATAAGCCACATAGGATTATCTTTTACAGGTGAGTGTTACTGCAAAGGATTTAGATTTGGCCAGGCCTTTTATTTTCTTCAGGATTATGAGACTTGTCTAATTTTATCACAGAGATGGAGTGAGTGAGGGACAGTTTGCACAAGTCTTGCTCCATGAAATAGACGCTATTCACAAGGCTTGTGCTTCACTTGAGGAAGGATATCTACCACCTATCACTTTCGTTGTTGTACAGAAGAGACACCACACTCGTCTCTTTCCTGCTAATCACTTGGATCGTAACACAACTGATAGAAGTGGCAACATTTTACCTGGTACGAACTGTCCCTCTTTTTGAACAATATTGTGCAATATTTTGAGTGAACTTTGTAATATGAACTGTTTTTATTTTTCTCAGGCACTGTTGTCGATTCTATGATTTGCCACCCCACAGAGTTCGACTTCTATCTCTGTAGTCACGCAGGAATCCAGGTAATTTATATAAGTGATTTTGCTGAGATCTAATATTGTGCAAGTGACAAGATGAAATGTTTTTCACCTTCGACAATATTGAATATAATATTTTTGTTATGTAGGGGACAAGTAGACCCACTCACTATCATGTGCTGTACGATGAGAACAAGTTCACAGCTAATGGATTGCAAGTGCTTACTAACCATCTTTGTTACACGTGAGTTTCTTCTGAGTTTAGTGGTTCATTTCTTACTTTACAACTGCTCAAACATTCTACCTTGATTTCAAGTGTAGCTGTAATAGTAAACGTTAGTACTTACCCCTTGTATCGTTCATCTTCCATTTTAGATATGCCAGATGCACCCGATCTGTATCCGTAGGTTCGTTTCTGAACTCCTTTGTTCTGTGTAGCTGTTCATTCTCTTTTAAAAATATTTGCACATTGTTTGAAGATCTTCATTCTCTTTCTATACCTTCATGATCACATCACTTAAGTTTCCTAATATGTTGCATCTTTTTTGCAGTTCCTCCAGCGTATTATGCGCATTTGGGGGCTTTCCGTGCAAGGTACTATGTTGAGGGTGACAATTCTTTGGGCAGTGATTCTGCCAGCAGCCGTGGTGGTGGGAATACAAGGGCAGCAACTGCAGGCATTCGCCCTTTACCGAAGATAAAAGACTGTGTTAAGGACGTCATGTTTTATGTCTGATATCCCTTAGCATTTCTGAAGGATTTATTAGTCACTCTCGAGATTAAGGGTTTTTAAGTGTTTGTCACTCATAATGTGTTTCCCATTAAACTTTTTAATTGTTTTGACTCCATTTGGTTTTAAAGTAGTTTGAGGAATGGTGATGCTCTGTTTGGAGTTTTCCACTAATTATATGCTTAAAGACTCTTTTTCAGTTTCGTACATTCCTTCTACTGTTAGAATCCACAATGAAACAGTTCATACATAAGCATGTTATCAGCTTTGTTATTCCATTTCCTCTTGCCGGACATAAATTTTACTCGGTGATCGTTGAACAAATATGCCATTCTCATGTCAGGTATCAAAGGATACTTGAGCTTTGATACACATATTTGGGTCTGTGAGATTCAACTACACACTACAGGCAACAAGCCTTTAGATAACATAGTGTTGCGTACTTGCTCAAATTGTATAGATTTTCTTTTCCTTTGGAGCTTTCATTGTTGAGTGATGAATCTCACTGGGGTTATTTTCACCCTTAACAATGTTGGGGGGAACTTGATACTAAAACTAATTTTGGTATGATTTGTTTGGGAACACGATGGTGATTAGGAACTGGTGTGCATTCTGGTTTTCGTAGTAGTAGTATTACTCAACCATTCTGGGAACGGAACTCGTATTCAGACGTATGAGTATGTAACTAATTTATCAATGTTGATATACCTTGAAAGCAATAGTCGATGGCCGTTACCACATCTTAAGGGTAATTATGTCATTTGGTCATAATAAATTAATAATCATCATTAATAACTTGCTTTCCTTTTCCACAATCGATCCCGTCTTTACCTACTGTCTCTGGAGCCGAAATTTTTTTAGACCATTTCTTGATCCAACTAAGTAATTATTTATTTATTAGATCATAATTAAAAATATAATAAAACAAAAAATAAACTCAATAAATATATTAAACAAGAACAAACATATCAACGTAAAATTTTATAAAATAATATAACTTTTTGGATCAATTTATATTACCACAATATTTCACGATATATAATAATACTAATTTAATTATAAAAACGTGTATCATGTATTAAAAATACAATAAATAAATAATTAAACGTGATATAAGTTGTCTCCTTTTATTTTAGACCCATTATTTTACTAGATAAGATGTTTCCATTAATTTATTTTATTTTATTTAAACCCAAATTCAAATAATTATAAAAAATTTATTTAGAATAAAAACTTGGAATACTTAAAAAATTACTTACACCAAAAGCAACAGCACAAAACCAATGAACTACGTTAATGTCAAACTGAATAAGTATTAACCAAATCTCTAAATATTTTAAGTTTACTGCCAAATCCCGTGTCGTCCCTAGTTTAAGAACAATGAACAAAGGCTAACCAAATAAAAGATTCTCAAAAGATTCTTCTTGTTAAATCCAGTGAATAAATAAATGAGAAGGTTATTAAAAAAAAACATTAGACAAAATAAAATTTCGTTCTGACTGAACTTGCAAAATAATGTCTTCTCGCAACAGATACACGAATGCTAGAACATCAAAATTAAGAGTTGCTGAGCGCAGAAAAGTCAATCTTTGTATTCTCCAGTTCAGTCCTCAGGAAAGGATGTTGAAATGGGCCTATATTTCTTCACTTAGTCGATTTTCGGAAACCCATTAGTTCTGTCTTTGGAGATTAAGTAATTCAACATACTGGGTAAATCCTCAGGTCGAAATATTTGATTGTTGTTATGACAAATGATGCATCCAACTTCGGATTGCATTTTGGAGAGTTAGTGAGCTGTTAAATTTACTTCTCTCGGAATATTTATAACGGAAAATGGGTCTATTGCCCAAGATTTTCTAATTTATGGTTCTAATAGACTTGTAAAAATTAGGATGGGTGAAATGACACCAAAGATTTTAGACAATTATATCCTTTTCTTTTATAATTTTTTTTTTATCCTTTCTCTCTCAAATTTAATTTTTTTTTCACAAAAACACTCATAACTCTCAAAATATATATCCGATTATAATAAAACTTATATTTTTGGAAAGGATTTTAAATTCTCTTCAGAACAAGATCCATTGTTGATAGTAAATACAAAATATATTTTTTTCGAAAGAAAATAGCTAAGATGAAACTGATTGCACCCTGTTTTAAACTAAGAAAATAAAAATATTCGAATAATAGCTAAGATGAAATTGGTTGCATCATGGTTTAAAATAAAATTAAAAAAAATCGAATAATAGCTAGGATGAAACTGGTTGCATCCTGGTTTAAAATAAAATTAAAAAAAAATATTCGAATAATAGCTAGGATGAAACTAGTATCATCATGCTCAAAACACTCTCAAAAAATTGGTACATGGCTCAAAAATGCTTGAGAAGAAGAAAAAAAGTTAAATATAACAAAACAAGAAATTTGCAACTTTTTTAGTGTTACAAATTAACTGTTCTAATAAAGCTGAAGATAAACGTTGCAAAGATGAAAATAAACGTTGCTGATTGGTCGGAGAAACTGTTGCAGCTGAAAATAAAGGTTGCAAAGCTGAAGAACAACGTTGCTAATGGGTTGAAGAAACCGTTACAGCTGAAAATAAACGTTGCAAATCTGAAGAACAACGTTGCTAATGGGTTGAAGAAACCGTTGTCTTTTCTCTGTTCTTCGTCTTCTTCAACAACATCAGAAAAAAAAATTTGATTTGATTTTTTTCGATCTTTTTAACTTCCTGAGATCGATCCAACCTTCCTAACATCGTTTGTGACTCAATCAAACCTTTTTATACACCACATGAGCAAGAAATTCTCATTTGATTAAAACAATATGCATTTTACTTTTGTATACTAATTCTGGATTATCACAAGAGACCTTCAATCCAAGAATACGTTTAGTACACTTTTATATAATTGTATTTAATTATCAACTAATTTCTTCATGATTATGCATGTACCAAGTCTGTTCACCTGTAAATTTCTTTTGATGGATATTTTTCTTGATTCATACCACCAATTTGACGAGATACTGGTGTACGGTGATTGTCATTTTCCTGAATCGATTCATATTGCATAGTTGCACAGTATCTCATGTTGGAAGAGATTCCAAAATATTAGTCAACATCATAACATCTGAAATGTTAGATAGGCTCGCCCACAAAAGCTATTAGAATATTTTACACGTACACAAATAGGAGTAAAGGATATTTATATCAGCTGATAAATAAATATTTGGGTGTAATATCCATTTAGGATATTAGAAGAGTATCTTCTAGATACTTAAGTATTAGAATAGTATCATAGTTTAACTGCCTTATAGACCCATAAAAATGGATCTATGGATTATTAAGCCAATAAACTATATTTATAAACTTGGCTACATCTAGATTCCAAAATCTCGAATTAATCGATATGGGATTTGTTGATAAATTTTGATATTATAAGGCTTGAAATTACCTAGTTTCATTAGTTCCGATTGGTTATGCCACGGACCGAAGTTTTTCATCCTGAAGCATCTGCATCGTTTTCTTGGAATCAGAACTAAATTCAGCCGGAAAACAAGTTACTGGTAAGCGACGTACTGCCCCATATATGGCTTGAAACTCATGAAACAAAATTGCGTCCGCATTTTGTCTACCCCTATTATATATGTTGTCCACCATAGATGAAAAAGTCATTATATGCCTTAAATCTTCATTTCTAACACAAAATCCCAAACCTAATCTCTTTTTATTTTCTTCTTGATCAGCCAAACCTAATGTTTTTTCATCTTCAATCGATGCATCACGAGTGACTTTGGTATAGCCTTTTTCAGGTGGGCGTAACCTATGCAGTCAATTTCGGCCGAAATGGCCGAAATTTTTGGTTTCGAGGTGAAATCGAAACAAATCATGGGTTACCGGCGAAACGATATTTCAACGAAAATTTCGCCGATATTTTCAAAAACCGAAATTTCGGACGAAATTTTCCGAAATTTTCCGAAATTCCCGAGATGGATTTCTGACTGTTGGGTGAGAATTTTGTTTTAATCCAACGTTATAGATTCGTCAAACAGAAATGAAAACTAATCCCTCTTCAGTCTTCAATCTTTGTTTTAGAAAGGAAACTTGCCTCTCTTCAGTTTTCACGCAGCTCCAAAAGCAAATTTGTAGGTATGTACCTTCTTTTGTTTCTTTTCTGTTTGATTTGTTAAGATGTCATGGTTGATAGTATTGTTGTTCTTCTTTGGAAAGAGTTTGCTGACATTGAAAGAGTATGTACCTTCTTTTGTTTCTTTTCTGTTTGATTTGTTAAGATGTTGCTGCCAC
>JAJJMC010010644.1:415764-430816 GCA_023531435.1 Papaver californicum | reverse complement strand
CCCCCCCATTAAAAGCAGGTGATTATATATTCAACTGTCATCCAGAGATACAAAAGATCCCCAAGCTTGGAACTCTGCGAGACTGGTACGGAGAAATGCTTAAGAAAGCAGCAACTGAAAAACTTGTGGCGAGTGTTACTAACTTATATGATTATTTCTTTGTACCTCGTGGGGAACATAAGGTAACAGCAGCTCGTTTGCCGTACTTTGATGGTGACTATTGGCCACTTCTTGCTGAGGCTTTGTTCAAGAAACCCGTAGATGTTAAACCAACACCAATAAGGAAGGCAAGGAAGCAAAAGCCTTCTTTTGAAGCTGTTGGATGCACTAATGCTTCTGGGAACTCTCCCGTGGAGGATCAGCTGATGAAAAAGCTTGGTAAAGAAATACGGAAGCGAAAGGAAAATTTTATCATTGTGGACTTGGGAACACAGCATATGGCCTAGGATACTGATAGGGATGAAGATGAAGTTATTGAGGGAAATATTTTTGATGGTAGGGCTAATTTCGTAGATTTCTGCGTGAAAAACCATTATCAGTTCGATAACCTTCAAAGAGAAAAACATTCCTCCATGATGATACTTTACTATCTACACAATCCAAGCGCCTATAGACTCAACCGGACATGCCAAAATGGGAGCAATCCAGAGATCGCACCACAAGAAGGGAAGAGCAAAAGTCATCTAGAGTTGTAGACATGCCTCATCATTGTACCCGACTTGTATCCTTTTTAGAGTATATGTGTCCTAAAAAAGTCATGTAACTGGCCTTACGGTGTGTACTTCATTTTTAAACTGTCAATCGTGTACCCTCAATACTGTTGCCAATAGTCCAGAGCACTGGCCAAAATATGTTCTTGTCAGATAACTTCTGATCCATTTGTTATAATGTCATGCACACCACACTTTATTTTATGTAACTCTCAGATGATATTAGCGTGAGATTGGTAATTCGTAATTCTCAAAAAGTTGTTCCTACTATTTATCTAGATAAGTATGTATATCTATCTCATATTGTCTTTGTGATTCAATCGTCAGAATTTTAGACAGTTAAATGTGTAGGTTAAAGGTATACCATTTACCTGAATGAAAAATGTATTTCTCTTGTCTGGAGTTATGCGTCATTGTTCTGGTTCTTGCTTGCCTTGCAGGTGTGCCTTGTGTTTGATTTGGCTCTTTTGCCATTGTCTCTAGCTGCACTAGTTTTTGCATCCCTCCTGTACTTGTCATTTTTCTTTTTAATAAGATTTTAACCTTTTTGATCGTCAAGGACAATAAGAAAAAACTGTATACGACTGTTACTGCATTCTCCCAACATGATTTAGATGCCAAGAAGTCGACAGTCTAAGAACAATCCACAAACTCAAGTACGAATAATAGGCAACATTCGTTAAGAAAAACCTCTTGAATCCGAAAAAGTGAAATGACTACAAAACATTATTGATTGTTGTACATTGAATGGAAAAACAAAGTTACAGGCTTTCTTAACATCAAAGTTGCAAAAAGTAACAGCGACGTAGTTATCATCAGGAATTGTTACCTTAGACTGTATAGCACCAAGCTGATCCTCATCACGTTTCGAATCCTGCAAAAGCCAACAGGGAGGTTGCAACTTGTAAGTAAGTGTGGTTCAGATACCTTTAGGAACCTTAACAGAGTAGAAAATAGTGTCTTCTTAAGCCCAATTGACCTACTACTCCCAGTTCTAATCATTCTGCCATCGCCTGTAGAAAAACCATTCCTTTTCTCTAAATGCTGCCAGTGCGGAGACAAACAAGATAATTGAAGAGAATCAAATCTTAAAAACAGTATGCTCTAAGCAAATTTCACCAATAACAGAATGCAATGAAGAAGCAATGACTATTGATTGAAGAAGGCAATTTCAATTCAATTCAATTTGATAATGGGGAAACCCTATTAGAGATGATAATTTAATCGGAATACATATAAATTTCCGTTCATAGGTCAAAATACATTGAGAAAATCCCCTAATTCAAACAACAAGAACACTATTAGACACTACATTACTCTCAAAGAAACACACTGAAGATTAAAACACTCAAACGACTTGGCTGTTTTTCTTCTCTCCACCATGATTATCGTCTGCTTCTTCTTCCTTTTACTTGTCCATCATCTGAAGTTTTGAAACTGCTTCTTCTTCCTTTTCCTTGTTCATCATCTTGAATTTTAAAACTGCTTCTTGCATACTTCGATGCCGAGCCATTATCCCCATCATATCCATCGGATATTTCGATTCCAACTCCTTCTTCCTCTTCTTCTTCTGTTCGTTCACCTTCTTCTTAAGTCGGCAAATCTTTACGATTAAATCAACACATCCAATAAAACTAACTGCTGTAATACCCAACACAATCGTTTTCAAAATATTAATTCTTACCCCAATTGTTTCAAGATCCCTGTCAACCCGTTCGTTTAACTCAGCTAAGGCTGCGGCTACGATTTCGTCTTCTTCCTTTCCCATTAGCATTTCGTCTTCTAGGTTTGCAACTGTAATTTAGACCGACCAATTTTACAGAAGATGAGACAAGCCCCGATAAATAACAAACTGCGAATGGTCTTGGAAACCGTTATAAATAAGGAAACAAAAAATTTCTTGATAGAATAAGGAAAGAGAAGCCTTTATATTTCACCCGAGTAAGAACGTCCACAATCATCCAGCTGACCAAATACCAAATACATTATTAGAGCAACTGCAACGGACGAATAGAGGAAAAAGAGAAGAGAAAATTTTCTCTTTACTCGCTAGTATGCAGCCGCAACGGGAGAGTAGATATAGGATTTAGTCCAGTTTTGCTATAGTATCGGAGTAACTTTTCCCCGAATTCTAAGTATAGTCGCATGGCCATATGAGATAGCGTATGCCGAATACGTTCATTTAGTATACCGTATTTATATCAAAAGTATCCCTAGAGAAGCGCCTAGTCTTACGCTCAGCTAAGTATACGCCTCATAATGTGGTTAGCTGGAACAACGCCCCTTAAAGATACGCAACATTACAGTAGCGCTCCACTACACGGCGTATTATCTGACCGCTTAACATTTGTGCGGTCCTTTAGCATGCCGTCCAAGACATACAGTGTTGTAGAAGCACTTCTACATATGGGACTCTCTTCTAAGAGACTGTATGGAAACTTGGACTCCAAATATTATCATGGGACTCTCTCCTAAGAGCACTTCTATAAAAAAAAACGGTCTCCTAACTGGCCGTATAGACAATCGGTCCATTGACAATTGGTCTCGTATAGACAATCGGTCTCCTAACTGGCTGCTCCAAACATATACGCTCACTTAGGAGCACTGCCAAAACATTTATACGGTCATCTGGGTGACCGTTTCATATACGAGCGTCTTTCATCGACAATGTATCTCGTAATACGGCCACCCAACTAGACGCAACAAATATTACGACCTTCTATGAAGCCGTCTCTCGTAATACGGCCACCCAACTAAACGCTCAATCATACGTATTGTTAAGTGAGCGTATTTTATTTGGCGCTCATCCGAATGAGCGTATAGTACCGCGCTCTTCTAAATGAACGAAAATACAACATACGTTAGGATAACTAACCGTCCGTGTTATATTCGGCCCTCTAAGAGAACGTCTTGTATCATACGACTACCAAGAAGAGCGTGCGATCAAAATTTGCTCCCATACCACTGTGGTTTTTAAGCCAAAGACCATCCAAAATTTGGTTTTTAGTCGATAGGGTAGTCGCACCGTTACAGTTGCCCTTAGATACTAAATTTTTTTATTATTTTCAGAGGTCAACCACAATAGGAAAAAACTAAATTTTAGTCAGACGTATATATAAACAATCACCAGTGTAGGATACATATTATACTTTCGTTTGATAGTAGACGCACATTATACTTCCGTTTGACGATGGGGCCCACATTATACTTTCGCTTGATGGTAGGCGCACATTATACTTCCGCATAACATTTGATGGGGCAGACGTATAATAAGCACCCAACACAGGTGGACTTTATGTTTGCATTCCACCATCAGATGATAGTTTCAATATACACCTGGTACGAGACGCTAATTATATTCCCGCCTACTCTCAAACGCACATAATACCTGCGTTCGATCATATTTGGTTTTAGTCAGGGTTGTAGACTATTTTTGGTCTCAAATCCTAAAAAACCGGACCAAATATAGTTTTACTCCTCTCCACTATGATTGGTTCACAGACTAAATTTTGATATAGTCCATGGTTTTACTCCATGATTATGGACGCTCTAAGAGAGAAAGAAGAATACTAAAATAGTATGCAACGACAAATTCATCGACAGCAACATGGAGAATTTTCTGACGGAGATTATTATAAACATAGTTTTCCGATTACCAATCAAGGTATCTTTACAGGCGAAACGTAAATGCACAACTTAAAAGCTCTCCTCCGTAATTATTGTTCTGGTAAGGCAGGTTTTATTTTCGCTATCTCTTTAGTACTGTTAAACGTGATAAACAATATCAGAATGAAAATTATCACTTATTTTAAACGTGGATCACACCCACGTTGATTCTTTATTAGGAATTTGATTTTGCTTTAAGCAAATCCTACATGTAATACCACATTATCTACAACTTAAATCTGAAGGTTAGTTATTACTTGGAAGATGAATATGGTTGAGGAGGAGTTGGGTGGTGAGATAATTATCCTAGGTATGAAAATTTTCTACAACATCCCCTTTATTAAAGCTATGGTTCTCTCTGATACTGAGACATCTGATGAAGATATATTTTGAGATCTTTTTCTATTTGTGAGCTTCTACTCTCTTTTTTTTTCCTTTTTGTGTAAAAATACCCATGACCATGAGGATATTTTTTAAAAAGTTTTAATATAACATAAGTACTTAAATACTAGTTTTTTTTTTTTTTTTTTTTTTTTTTTGTAAGCGTGAAGCTGACACCGGTACGTTTTTAACGTGTAAAGTCGTGAAATTAACTTATAGTATGTTTGGTTCCAGGAATTGAAGGCTAGCTAATCCAATTCTAAGGGAATGAACCTAATTCCTTGATTCAAATAGGGTAAATCAACTATGTGTAATTAAGATTTTTTGGCTCATAGGAATATGATTCCCTCCAAAATACTCCCTTCGTTCCACTTTAGATGATGGTTTGAGAGTTTTCACACAGATTAAAAAATAAAGACAGATATGAAAATTTTCCATCTATTCCATGGAAAAAAGTCTTCAAACATTAATTACTATTAGTGAGTGCATTTATAAATAAACTTATAGTTCCAAGACAAAATATTAGGGTATTTTTGATAGTTTTTTGGAAAAATATGAAAACTAAAGTAATGTGGAACAAAAAAATAACTCTAGACTAAGACTATCATCTAAAGTGGAAGGGAGAGAGTAATAGATTTACATTACACTTGTCCAATAGTGCAATGAAATCGGATTTCAGAATAAAAAACAAAGGTAATTGAATTATCTCAACCAAACATTAGTTTTTTTGATTTGAAATCAATTATTTGGAAGATTTGAATTCCTCCATAATTGAATTCTTAAAATTTCGGTTCTTCTAACCAAACAAGGTGTTAATATAATATTGTATATTAACCAAAAATTAGACCCTAAAATTTAAATAATAACCACATTGTGAGGCTGTCAATGGTACCTGATTACCAGGAACCAGACTGGAACCTTGTGAATCGGTCTGAGTCCCAAGGTTGGAACCATTAACAATATTGGTACCCAACAGATAGAACCGTTAGGAACTGATAAGCTTTCGGGTTCAAACGGATATTACCCGTCAGATACCCACGGGTTTCGGGTACCCCGAATATGTGTTATTGTTTTTGCTAATTTACTCAAAATTCAACGCCTAGTTTTGTTTGGATGTTTGTCTTTTTTTCATATTTTTTTAGACTTAATTTTTAATTAGAACATTTATATATATATAAATATAACAATAATTTTATATAATTTTTTTTTAGATTCAAGCCAACACGAAAAATATAAAATAAATTTATCAAAAATATAATTGATTTTTAAAGACCCAACGGATATCCGGATCCGATAGATATTTAGGTTCTTAATCGAATCAGGTTCCGGGTACACTAAATTAGAAATCAGATCCTTCTTTTAAAATCGGATCTGGTTTTGGGTCCGGTGGTACCCCGACCAGTTGACGGGCCCATCAGGGATGTTTGCCAGAAAACTCTAACAAAATGCAAATGGTTTTGGAAACCGTTATTAATAAGGAAAAAATAATTGAGATTTTTAATAAAATGGCAGACTATTAACAATCGACATAATAAAATGCCCACACTTTATTGAACTTTAATATAATGACCATGACGTAAGCAATTTCGTCAGAGCCCACCAAATTGGTAAAATCTCGTTGACTTTGGTCAGTTTTGAAAGAAAAATTACCTAATTAGCCTTTCCCCTAGTATGAAAAGAAAACAAACTTACTATCTCTCTTCATTCCTTCCGCCGCCTTCTTATATTTCTGTCTTGGCTTCTTCCACCTCCTTCCTTCCATTTTCTCTTCCATTTATTTTTCTTCTTTGATAATTTTATTTCAGAACACATGATATTGTAATTCATGGTTTTAATTAAGGTTTGAAGATGGATTTTTAAGGTTAGTATTAAAGAAGAAAAGCTAGGGTTACGGTTGGGTTTGAGGTGGTGATGCTATATTGCAACTGTAACTGGTTCTAATTCAAGACCAGTTCTCCCACAAATTCCATGTTGCTGCAGCAATGATTCAAAGGTTAGGACAGTTCATCAAGGTTTAAACTGAAGCAAATACCATTGAAATATTACATGAGTACCATTGAAGAAATTAAGGTTTCAAAGTAAATTTGAGAAAAGATTCAGAAGATGCAATTAAAGTTCTAGGAGAAGGATTGAAGATGGGTTTGACGTAAGATATATGATTGAAGAATAACTCAAAATCAATAGTTAGAGTTTTGAAAATTGAGAATCTAGGGTTTGCGTTCTTCCCCAATTTTAATCTAAAATTAGGGTTTCATATTTAGTTTGAGATTTATGAAATTGATAAGTGAATCAGGCTACTAATAAATAAAGATTAAATGGGTTGCTGGTTAATTGAAGTTGTGGAGTTGTTTTGAGAAAGAGTTGAACAGTTAGGGTTTTGAAGGAATGATTCGGAAATGGGTTCTTGGTTTGTTGTTGCCGTAATATGATAATAGCTCAAGTTCAGTCAAGAGATGAATTTGGGGAGGATTTGATAGCTAGAATGGAGAGTGGTGGAGTTGAATCTGTAGTGTATACTGCCATTATTGAAGAAGGTTGTTGCCATTGATTGACTGTGAAGAACAAAGAAGAATAATTGATGAAGTTTTGGGATAGAGATTCAAAACAAGAAATCATGAAGAGCAGAAACATGGGTTTCCATTGGATTAGGTGTAGTGAGTGAGTTTCAATGGCTATGAATGTGTGAATAAATAGATTGTGAATGTATGGTGCAGGGTTTGAGTCAGTTGATGGTTGAGGGACAGAAAAGAAGAGAAAATGCTGGTGAATGTTTAGATGAATGTTTAGGATAAATTGCAGGGAAGAATAGACTGAATTTGGGCCGAAAGTCATCCAAATTACAGGGGAAACTCTGCCGAAATCGGTTCCTGGTGAGTTGACCCACTAACTGATCCAACTCAAAGAGTAAGACCTATTCAACCGACCCAACCAATTCAGGGGTTAAAATGTCTTTTGATGTAGCCGATTTAGTGCCACCTGTCCTTTAACAGCCTTTAACAGCCTTTCCCCGTTTTTTCAAAAAAACGGGATAAAAAAGGTTAAAGTTTAGGCATTTAATTAAAATTTAAAAAAACATGATTATTTTAGTATTTATATTTCTGGCCATGGGCATTTTATTAAAAACCCCAAGATAATTTGTGTTGATAGAATTAAGGAAAGAGAATTGTTATAAGACAAACTTTTTAATAAAACTACCCCTATTTGTAGTTCACCCGAGTAAGAGAGGAAGAAGAATAGTATGCGACGAGGTGGAATTCATCATCAACAACATGGAGAATTTTCCGACGATTACCAATAGAGGTAGCTTTACAGGCCAAACGTGTATGCACAACTTGGGAAGCTCTCCTCCGAAATTATAAATCTGGTAAGGCTAGTTTTATATTCGCTATCTCTTTTAGTGTTAAACGTGGTTGCGATAAGGTTAGACAAGATATTTTCTACGAAGATGAGTATGATCATTATGATCATGCAAACATTAACTATTACTACACTGAAAACACACTTTCCAAGATAGAACACGGCAGATATATTACAAAATCCTCCCGGAGCAGCAGGGATATGATCATGGCCGGGTCTTGCAATGGTTTGGCTTGTTTTTCCAAATATAATGTAGATGTTGAAAGTGCAGCTCCTTTTCTGATCTGCTACCCGTTAACTGGAGAATCTATCGTACTTCCATACTTTGATTACTCTGAATTGCCTCGGGATATATATCAAGCACAAGGCTCCGTTTAGCAAGTGGATTTGGATATTGTCCCTTAACTGGTGATTACAAGGTTGTTACCATATACGAGTATTATTGTCAGGAAGAACATAAGGGATGTGTTCATGTATATACTGTTGGTGGTGGTCATGAGTAGAGATTCATTGGATTTATCGGCCATCACAGATTTAAATATTCTACAGGTATCTATGCAAACGGAGCACTTTACTGGTTGCACCAAAGTGGTCATGAGGTAGAAGGATGTGAGGTTGTGGCCTTTGATTTGGAAGCTGAGAAGTTCCATTCTACCCCATTGCCACCACGTTCTGAAGATTTTGAATACGAAAATGGTTTCCTCTATTCTCGACGTAAGTTGCTTGGAGGGAATAATAATTTGTATCTGGCTTATACAAACTATACAATCTATCATGCTGACAGCACTGACATATGGGTAGACAAAAGAAACAATATTAATGCTGATCATGATGCTAGTTATGCCAAGAAAGAGTGTAATCTGAAACAAAAAGACCACAACAAAAGTTCGTCATGCTGGATTAAGGAGTTTAGTATACAGCACAAGGATGCTAGTCGTTCAGATATTCAGCCATTCACAATCACAAGCAACAATCAAGTACTATTGCGGTATAACCGCTGCATGCCTTCTGTATTCTCAAACAAAAGACTCCAGTGTTATGACCCTAAAACTTCAACCCTAAAGAATCTTTGGGATGATAATATTAAGGGTGAGGAACACGCAGAGCATTGTTTCTTTGAAGGACTTGGGAGAGACTGATGTTACTTATCTGAAAGATTTAGAGGGTGTTTGTTTTTTGCACTTTAAAGTGATTTTCACTTTAAATGTCTTTAAAATGGTGGGACCCATAAAAAATGGGGTGTTTGTTTTTTGACTATATAGTAATTATCACTTGAAGTGGTGGTGATTTGAAGTGCAAAATATGAAGTAACAAAAAGCTACTTCAATTTTACCACTTCAAATATTTATCACTTACTACCCATTTTATCCTTTAACAACTATTACTATTCTAAACTCTATCCCCAATCTTTCACAACCCTAAATATCTAAATTTTCACCATTTAATAAATCTCTTATCCATTTATTTTATATAATGACTAATCTACCCATTGCTTAATTAGTGTTAATTTTGATTAATTAGTTAATTATAATTAATTAATTATTTTTTTATAAAAATAGTTTTTTTTCAAATTTTTTTCAAATTTTTTTTACTTTTTCTAATAGCTTTTTAATAATTTTAAAAAATAATAATTAAAATTTTTGTTAAAAATTAATTAAATTTTTTGTTAAAAATTAATTAAATTTTTTGTTAAAAAAATAAACATTGTGTATAAATTATAATAAGTCGCCCCATAATGGATTTTGAGATTAAAATTGAAGAAACATATCTAAGGGTAAAATAGACAGTTGTAACATTAAAAACACTTTAAAGTGAAAAAACGAACACACATCACTTCAAAAAAACACTTTAAAATGCCTAGAAAACAAAAACACTTCACTTCAAAATAACATTTGAAAGTGCAAGTACTTTAAAGTGATTTTCACATTAAAGTGATAATCACTACATAATGAAAAAAAACAAACACCACCTTAGAGAAACTAATGTTACAAATACAAGCCGATTCGGAAGATTTCGGTCACAAATATGTACCAATACCTACAACCGAAAACGACCAAGATTTTGGTCACAATTAATGTTACAAGCCACTGAAACATCCAAACCGGCCAGCAAGACCAAGAGATGCTTAAAGATTGAAAGAATTGTGAATCATCCAAAACAAGTAAGAACATTGTTGCCTTTTATGTTTTTTACTACCTCCTATCCCAGACTTCTTCATTTTTTTACCTTAAAAAAACTTTTCCTAGGAGTAAGGGAGTACTAGTTGAAGTGCTTGCTGTAATTTTTTTATATTGTTTGATCCAATCCTATTTCAGTATTTTTTGTTTTTCTTATTTAATAAGCTAGTCATGCTAATCTCAAAAATGACTACGTTTCCATCTATGAAATTTAACCTGGAATGCCTATGTGGGTATATCTCCGAGTTGGGTCACTGTTGGTATTAAAACTGCCAAAATTAGGGCAAATGTCACATAGGATATGTCAAAGTATTTTTTTCTGACCAATACTACGGTGTTTAAGTTTTTAGATAATCATTGTGCAAAACAGGGTTAAAATGTGTCATTTTCTTTTATTAGGGAAGATACAGATGTGATTAGAAAATGTACCCTAGGATTTTACATGACTTTTAAAGTCCATTTTGAGCTCATGTTATTATAGGGATTGTACACTGCACAACCTGTAAGCTCTCTTTCCAGCCCTACCAAATTACACCTCATCCTGTCTCTCATCTACACTACTAACTGCTGCTTTAAATGAGACCAAATACAATTATTCTCATTGCCTCATCTCTCTCAGGTATGAATCTTCAATTCAGCTCATTTCATTTACTGCACTTCTGTCCTTGCCTTAATTTCCTGCTCTCAATTATTCATTGTTGCTTTTGTAGTTCCACGAAGAAAACTGTAGAGATTGATTGTCAGAAGAGCGGTTATCTATCCTATAAGAAAATTGTGCCTCGTACAATGAGATCATACTCGTAAATTTATCCGTTCTGACATTCTTAGAATGTCGGAATAAATCTTATCGCCACCTATTTCCATACCAGTGGCACCGGCAGCAACTCGCATTACGTCTTCAATTAGTGCAACATTTCCCATAATATCCACATGAGCCCCGCTTTCTAACCCACGGCCTTCGAAGAAGGCAGGCGTTTTGTGCTTGTATTCGCGTATGTATGTAGGAATACCTGATGGGTTGAACCTGTTCTTTCCACGCCAGCCTTTTGCACACATGAATCCTGCACTTAGAACTGGGACACTTTCATCCCCGTCTACGAAATATACACCATTTCTTAAGCAACCATCACCATTCCCACCTACCGCGCTATCTATCCTGAAGGGAATGCTTTTGCACCTATCCGTAGGAGAAGTTCTGTACACATATGATCTTTCCGTAGGAATACCCGTCCCATACAGACAGTAAATTTCCATGTCTGGAGCATCAGGCAACCTGTTTAATATTCACAAGACATTAATGACTCCTTGAATTTCCTCAGAGAGACGGTTAATATATGTTCACATTGATGAAAAGATGAATTTGCTTACTTGGTTTCGAGTGGATTGGACCAGTACTTGTAATGGGAGTATTTAGGATCATCTAGATTATCTGCTATTCCATACGAGAAATGAGTCTCAGATCGCCGCATCATTTTTGGAGCTACGAAGTGAAGTAAATCTATTAAGGTTCTAGCCGTGTATGCTTTGTTGTCAGCAACACCTCGTATACTTTCCCTGCTCATTTCATCATATTCCGTCCACACATCTCCACATGAGGAGTTTGACTTGCGCTGATGGCGACCTCGAGAAGTTTCCTGCTCAATATCATTAGTCAGCCACATCAACAAAGTTATGGTTAACAATGAATACATACAATTGTGAAATAACTTGGTACCTTAGGATCAAATGACGGCAGATTGGAAGATTGAACCTGTGATGTTGTCTTCCCAAACGAAATTATCCTTCCGTATCTTACAGGATCCCCGACCTTGAAACCTAGTTTTCCATCAGTTTCATTGGTTGACTGCGAACTTTCGGCCAAAGCAGACGGGATGTACTTCGTCTTTGTTGTATCACAATCGTAGCCTTCTTCAGGAGACCAATCCATGTTACCCCAGATAGTCTCTCCTCCTTTTGGGATTAAGGACATGATAGAGTCCCATGTACGAGATACCCGCATTACATGTTCTAGAGTTTGAAGCCCAAGAGTCTCAGAATCTAAAACCCCAGGCGCCATTGCTCTGCAGATACAAGTAAATGCTGATTAACACTAAGAATAGCACAAAATAGCTGTTCCATTTAATGCTCGGACATCCTCGCCAATTTAGATAGCCAATTCTATGGTAACATCTTTTCAAACTCTACACCTCTCTAAGAAAAGAAAACTCAAAGCTCTGCTGTTTGAGTCTCCTCTCAAGCTCTTAGAAATTCATTGGCGAAGTAGTAGTTATAATTTTAAGGAAATTGAGCAATGTAGAGCAAAGATGGAAAGACTAACCTGGCAAAAGCAACATCTTTAGCCTCTCCAGAAAATAAGCCACTGGCTGCCTTAGGGACACCAAGGAATGCAGGACCAATGTTCATAACCGATTTGATGTGCTTAGCACACCATCCTGGCCCTGCACCACCTCCCATAGGAGGCGGTGCTTCAACCCATTTAAGGAAATGTAGAAAGTAGAGAACCCCCATTGAATGAGGCACAACTACTACCTTCTTATTTCCATTAGTCACATACAGAAGTTCAATTTTACTCTTCAGTCTACTTAGAGCTTGGTCCCGGACCTGCTCTTTCCGAAATTACAATGTATTTGATTAGTATCAGAGCTATGAAATGCTGGACTTTGAATTAGATCAAATAACCAACAAATCGAGAATCATGGTCACAATTGGGCGCAGTGTGAAAGACTGAAGTACAAGAAAAACGAAAGTGTTTGGATGTGGGAAATGACATACTAAAGAGAGTCAATAGTTTAATCACTATAATCCCTTGGTGTGACATGCACCAGCTAGCAGATTTATGGGAAGTGCTGGATATGCGCTTCGTCATTTTAAGACCCAGGGATATGCACATTGTTATAATTTCCACTTCTATTTTTACTGGGCATCATCAGTAGATTTTCTTGTCTTGTTAACGATTTTCAAATTCCTTGGGTTGATCATTGTTTGGATTAGAATGCACTAATGTATCTTTCACAGAAAAATTCAATTTTTATAGTCAATTCTGCTTAATGCTCATAGCAAAACCCAAGAGAGTGATAATTTTTCGATTTACGCTTGAAGTTATTGTACACGGCATACAGAAGAAATTCACAAATATGTAATGCAGTTACCTCATTATTCTGGAAAGACAGTCTCCAATCATAAGCAGCCATATGCATATTCTTCCCTTCATACCCAATTTTAGCCAAATTCTCAATAAGAACAGCCCAAACAAAGTACCAAGAAGCGAAATAATCAGCAGCAACTAACCCCGGGACTGCTCGAACACGTATCCCTGGTGGGTCTAATCCTGTTTCATTGTCTAAAGACATATGCTCTAACCAACACAAAGGCCTGACAGATGCAAAGTTCACAGCTTTAATCAAAACCAAGAAAAAACACAACCAAATTACAACAGTCATGAAATTTCAGTTCAATTCCAAGTTTAAAAGTTCAAACCTCTTGAAAATTTCAGTAAAACTACCACCCCATAGTCGTTTCCGAAAAAGACCATCTGCACAAGGTTTCCCCTCCCAAAGCTCTAATCCACCAGTAACAATTCCAGGTATTAGCACAACTGGATGCAATGCAGTTAATCCTTCTTTTTTAAGTTTAATCCCCGGTGACTCCGGCACTTCGAACCCCGGCATTGCATTATACAGTACTACTAACAACCACCATGTTGTACATATATAACCAATCAACCAACAACACCAATCTAAACATCTCCATTCTTTTGATTCCCTTCTCCTCCTTAGTACCCTCCTCTTATCAACATTATTACGCAGAGGTGGTGGTGGTGGTGGTGGAGGAATACAAGATTGATAATCATGTTTCTTAATAACCTTATCAAAAGATTGAAAAGAACATTTACTAACTGCAGGTTCTACATAACATAGCTTCCTAAATCTAAGTAAGGAAGCCATCAAAAAAATAAATAAAATGAATCAAGAATTGGTGAAAGGGGGTTTAGGGTTGGAGTAAACTTATAGAGAGGTGGTGGTGAGGGAGGAGGAGGAGGTATGTAGAGACGTTACTGAAGCAGGGCCACGTGGTAAGTAACAAGATGAGGTTATAGCAGCAGCTGTACTGTGACGGTGGTGGGTGGAATTACACAGAAAGTGGCCATCATTCATCATCATGAAAAAATGTTAAATAGAACCAATTTGCGATGAATCCAAGGGGCTAAAAAACTGAACACTCCATAACGACACTTGTCTATCCTAATTCATGCAACTAAAAAAAAAAAAAAAAAGAGTAACTTTTTTTAACGTACTCTGTTTCACGTGGATAGTTCTTCTTTCTCACTGGGCGTGTAAGACAAAAGGGTTACAGACTGTGAAGAAAAAAATGAGTGGTGTTTTTCTGAAGATGAGGTGGTGATACCCAATCATAAGAAAAAATTACACACATTTCTAGGAAACACAATTACCCATGTTTTCTTTCTCACCCAACTCTACTACACCCCTCTCACAGTCATCATCTCTGCAAACTCCTCAGGAAGAAGATAGAGATGGGGTTGTAAGAATTATACAGAGAAAAAAAAAATTCTTGTTTGTTTTTTCCTCTGTTGTTACTCTGTTTTTTTTTTATGAGAGAAACAGAGTAAGAATTCAGCAAATGTTTAGCTGAAAATTCTGTGAATGAAATTAATGGAGGATGAATTTAATGGGTTCTTCTTGTAAAGGAATTTGTGTGGGGTTTGAGTTTGTTACTTATGAGGACAAAATTTAGATCAAAGGG
>JAJJMC010010644.1:324672-415664 GCA_023531435.1 Papaver californicum | reverse complement strand
CTTGTAGACTTTGTAGTAGTGTGTGGCCTTATGCTAATTTGTTTGGATAGGAAAATTGTTTTATGTTCTAATTTGCTTTGTTTTTTTTTGGCTTTTTTGTCTGTGCACAGTGGTTTGTTTCATACTTTTAGATGGTTGCAGAAGAATATGGAAACAACCAGAGAGAAAAAGTGAGAAATTGATGATGAAAAATTATGATAAAGATAATAAAGATTAAACAAAAAAAAAGCTGGTTTCTTTTTCAGAGAATTCAACAAATCAAGTGCGAATTCTTTTTTTTCTCTTTCACTTCTTTTGTTGGGTTAAAGATAATTTATGTGCTTGATGTCAATTTTGTGTTCCACTCTATGCCTCTATGGTATTCAATGTTTGATTGTTTGATGACTAACACGCACCACCTCTCATGAAGCAGCACGTAAAAGATGCTGTGAATATTCAATTTTGTAGTTTAATAGCCGTTAAAGACTAGACTAGGCTTTATGAATCTAATTCTAAGCTGCATCATTCCATTTGTTGAAAGAAAAAAACCCATGAAAATGTGCATTGGTACCAAACATTATAATCGTCCGTATCACTTTTTGTTGAATGGAATGTAATTTGTTTTCATTTAGTTAAAATAAATCATGATCATTGGATTTCTGAATTGGTACTTTTTTTAGTAATCTCGAATAAATATCAACTAGTTAATTTGACAATAAAAAAAAAAAAAATTTAATACAAAATTAAAAATATTTAAAATTTTATAATACCAAAATAAGTATAAATCCTAGACTAGTGTACTTAAGTAGTAGTTTTAGGGACCACTGTACTATGCAAATAGAAAAAGATAAAAACGTACATTTTATTATGAAAATAAAAATTAGATGTAAACATATATAGCGTCTTACGGATATTACGGTAACTTATCAATAGACATTTAAAAATCGTGATATAAAACATGTATAATAATATTGAGAATATGCATTGTAATCCGGAAACGAGATTCACCATGTTCATAAAAAGCCTGATTTAGAGAGATTCCAATGTTAGACAGGATGACCCAAAAATCTATTAAGGGAAGTACTAGGGACTATGTTAAATGTCCATATTATCCTTCTATTAATGAAAAAATCTAATTTGTCCTTCAATCAATTAAAACCTAAACAAAACAAAACCTTACAAAATTTCAATTCCAATTCAAAACCTTTCCCTCTCCCTCCATATCTCCTCCTTCTCCATTTTAACCGAATTTCTCCATCGAATCAAAATTTCGTCGTCGATTAAACTCTAAAATTCGTGATGAAGAATCCTACTAAAGGTGTAGAAGGTACTAGTGATGACAATACAGATAAAACTAAACAAACTAATGAAGAACTTGGGTTACAAAATTTTTTACGGTTGGGTTCGATTGGAAAACCCAACCGTAACTGGTTTGTTCTTCGTTTTACGGTTGGGTTATTAAACAAACCCAACCGTAAATTTAAAGGTAGGAGATGAAGATCAAAGTTTACGGTTGGGTTCGATTCTGAACCCAACCGTAAAAAAATTTGCACTTACAAAATTTTTGAAAGTTACGGTTGGGTTTAATTCTGATTTCCAACTGTAAATAATTTTGCATATGTCAAATTTTTTGTGTTGAGGATTATTTACGGTTGGGTTCGATTGTAAAACCCAACCGTAAATTCTTCTGGTTAGTTAACATTTATTGTTGAGGATTATTTACGGTTGGAAAACCCAACCGTAATTAAGCAAGTTTCAACCGTAAAATGAACAGTTTTTGTGTTTCCTTAAAGTAGACAAACCCAACGGATCTTTTATTTGAAAATCTAGTCGTTGGGTATTTTTTCACTATAAAAGGAAACCTTTCCCTTTCTCTTTCCCTTTCTCATTATTCCCTATCCCTTTCATTCTCATTCTAATTCTAGACTTTCCAACTCATTCTCACCATACCCTTTGAAGCACTAAAAATGGTTTACACTACCGATGAAGATGTTGCAATTGTTAGAGCATGGGTTACGATGATAATGCACGAGTACGATAGAGCGCACTATAACGACAATAACCAATCCGTCAATGAAGATTGGATGGTGGATCACAATTCCGATTCTTGGTGGAAGCGTGTGATTCAAATTTTTATGGGATTAGACGGGAATGAAAATCGGAGGACGTTCAGAGGCATTAAGAGAAGGTTTGAGGCGGTGTTTGAAAAAATGGAGAACTTAAAAAAGGAAATGAAATTGAGAAAACAAGCACTTCCCACCTAAAACTCTATGGCAAGAGTAAGTGTGTTCTTTAATAAATCGTTCATTAGAAAGAGTTTTCAAAAATTCAAACTTATAATTGATTTATTTTTTTCAGCATGTGATGGCTATGGAGCAATATAGAATCAAACATGGGGAGCGGTTTATGCATGAGGATTGCTAACGTATTGTGGAACAAAGTACCTATCATGATTTCATCTATTATACTTGAGTGTTTAAGTGTAATAATCTAATGATCTATTGTATTTTCATTTCCTTTAGTTCTTCCTTTAATGTTAAAAATAAGGTTTATGCCTACTCTTGTATTTCATTAGTGTATCCCAGGTTCATTTACGGTTGGGACACAAGTCCATACCCAACCGTAAATATTCCTGTTAACTCAAAAGTTGTATTGGAGTGTTTGTGTTCGGTTGGGTTTTTATTTGTTTGAATGACCTTTTTTACTTTAAAACTAGTAAAATAAAATGAATAAGGCAAAAAATTCGATTTTTAAACCCAATTTGGAGTTTAATTGAAATTCCAAAAATAAGTTAATAGGAACATTTACGGTTGGGTTTTGACTCAAAAACCCAACCGTAAAACTGGATGAAATGTTTAGTGACAGGTTTACGGTTGGGTCCACAGGACCCTACCCAACCGTAAACCTGGCCTTTATTTCCCTACAGTTTTACGGTTGGGTTTTTGAGTCGAACCCAATCGTAAAATATAACAATTTTATTTTCCAAAATACTCTATTCATATTATGATTCCTCCAAAATACATATGATATTGTCACTACCAATATTACATTTAGTCAATAATATTATCATTCCGACTCCGAGTCAGAAACAATTCCTGTGAATTGAAAACGCGATAGTCGTAATGCGTTCCAGATTTCGAAACTTCGCTCGAACCGGTTACACCAAGACCTGGCGATTGCGCCGTCGTATCCTCTCCTTAACGGAGGTAATGGGCTTCCTTCTTTCAACTTGAGACCGATAAAATGACAATTTTGCACCATCCCAATCACACATCTTCTCTTAGCCAATTGTTCGACAAAGGTTGTTCTTGTTGGTGCAAATGTAAGACTAAATCCATTTCAGATATAATGGATGGCGCAATTGAAAGCGTTTGCGAGGATTTGGCCACATATTGACATGCTTATCCAATACTCGCTAGTCAAAATCCTTGTTGCCTATTAAACGCCTTTCGAATGCAATGAACTGCTCGTTTAACGACTCTTCTTCTCCCGCTTCACTCATCATCCGAGTTAACAGAAATATTTACTTAGTTCAACCGCGGACCTATGCCTTACATAAGTGCACTCGTCCAAACCCAACTCTTTTGCTCCGCTAAATGGTCCAACTTGCTCGATGAATACATGGTAACTACAATTACCATCACCGGGTACATCGTCGGTGGCCTTTATGTATTCACGAAAAAAAGCCGGAAGCCATAACATATAATTTTCATATATAATGTGCTCGAAATTCGGACGATTTTACCATTCCCATTTCTTGAAAAGTTAGATGTTGCTTGCATCAATCCTCTTGCAATACGGATCGTATGCGGCTCTTCAACCACTAATGTATTTCCTTTAACATTTTTTTTTCTTCTTGATAATTCTTATCTATAACCTACCAAGTCGTTCAAATAGTGATCCGTAGTATCTCTAGTTTGAATATCATTTGGAGGAGGCTGAGCATACATTGGGTGAGGTACAATCTCGAGCTGAACAAAAAATGTCAAGGCATTAGGCAACAAAACACTACAAACTATAATTTTACGGTTAGGTTATGAGCGTTGAACCCAAACGTAGAGGAAATTACGGTTGGGTTGTGGCTTCAAACCTAACCGTAAAAAGAAAAGAAAACATCCCTAACTGTTTTACGATTGGTATCAAGAATCGAACCCAACCGTAACTAGTGCAATAAATACCCATGCACATAATGAGTTACGGTTGGATCGGTGCTAAACACCCAACCGTAAAACTGTTACGGTGTACTTTTCCTCCATGAAAAGTACGGTTACGGTTGGGTTTGAGAAGAAAACCCAACCGTAAAACTACCTGAATCACAAAAAGTATCATTATTATGTACGTGATTTCATAATATTTGAGCAAAAAAAATACAAGAGTTTAAGTTAGAGGTATACCTGACTACTCTCGCCAATTGAATCTTCACTGCGACGGCTAGTTTTTCCATTTGGTTGAGCTTCACCATCACAACTTTCACTTAAAACCTCTCTACCATCCAAATAATCATACATAGTTGGGTCTTCCTCAATGGGTATGTAAAAATTTGGTTTGGTTATCATACAAGGATTCACCCACCACAAATTTACCACTACAATCACTCATTTTGTTTAAGAAAATCAAAATCTAGGGCTTTTCAAAAAACATCCAAAAACTCTCTTTTCTTTCTTCTACTTTTTCCACCAACCAAACCAAATAAAAATCTGATTTATGCATAGAAAATGTGGGATAAAGGAGATGAAGATGATCATTTACGGTTGGGTTCGATTACAAAAGCCAACCGTAAATGTGTTTGCACTAAAACTAAAACTCCTATTTACGGTTGGGTTCGATTACAAAAGCCAACCGTAAATGATCATCCACTAAAACTAAAACGGCTATTTATGGTTGGGTTTTCAGCCAAAATCCAACCGTAAATATTCCTGGATCATTCAATATTGGGTTCTAGTACTTGTGTTGTTTTCGGTTTTTCTTTGTTTGAATGACCCAATGTACCTTCAATCTAGTTAAAACGATTGAATAAGTTTAAAATTTTGATTTTTAAACCCCAATTTTACCTTAAACTCAATGGTCCAAAAGATGTTTTACGGTTGGGTTGGGAAGCCTAAACCTAACCATAAATATTGGATGAAATTGTAAACTAAAATTGGTTTTTACGGTTGGGTTGATTGGCAAATCCCAACCGTAAATCATCCTGGATAATAATTTTTTTTAGATTATTTACGGTTGGGTCCGCTGCGAAAACCCAACCGTAAAACTATTAAAATTTGTAGTTCATCCCTGAACTAGCGGTTGCGGTTACGGTTGGGTTGGGAAGAACACCCAACCGTAAATGGTGTTTACGGTTGGGTTCGACATGAAAACCCAACCATAAAATTCTCTGAATCCAAAAAAAATTCATCTTTTATTACGTAATTTCATCAAATTTGAGCCATTAAAAGACCAAGAGTTTAAGTTAGAGGTATATCTCACTAG
Source organism: Papaver californicum (assembly GCA_023531435.1). Taxonomy (NCBI): domain Eukaryota; kingdom Viridiplantae; phylum Streptophyta; class Magnoliopsida; order Ranunculales; family Papaveraceae; genus Papaver; species Papaver californicum. The sequence goes on along the minus strand of JAJJMC010010644.1, from coordinate 410,216 downwards.
TCTGGTTGATTGAATCAAAATCTAGGATTTTTTAAGAAACCCTAGAAATTATCTTAAATTTCTTCTAATTTTTCTTCCCACCAAACCATTTTTTTTTATTTGATTTGATTAAGTATAGATTATTTAAGATTAATTATGATTAGCCTAATCTATTAGCTAATTAGTTTTACTAATACTAACTAATCAGGGGTAGTTTAACCATTATGAAAATATTATGGATAAGGGGTCTTTGAATTTTTACTTTAAATGTCTCTATTTCGTCTTATATGAGAAGCCCCTCTACAAATATGGAAGCCCCTAAATCAGGCTTCGTTCATAAACACCTACGCAACCACTTTAATCAATCAATCACACGATACTGCACGTTAACACGTAGTGGCGGAAATAAAGGTGGATAAGACCTAGCTCTAGCACCCTCCACACAAAAAAAATCTTATAACATGTGTCAATTTTTTCATTCTTTGTTTTCTTCAAATTTTATAGTAATTTATATTAAATTTTATTTAATATTTAAGATTTAGTCCACCTAGTTCTTCGAATTTATATAGTTTAACTTACCCAAGTTATAATATTTATATTATTTTAGTCCATCACACATCTAAATTACTCTGTATATACAGTTTATCTACATAAATTATTGTCTAAAATCATAAGAACTTGATACTGAACTAAAAAATTGTCAGATTCTTAAATAGTTTAGAAGGAAAAAAAATTCACAGATTTACAGATTTTTTTTTTTAACACATTTATACGTATTTTTTTTGCTCAAATAAATCCAGAAATTTGACTTTTTATTCATTTTTTTCCTTCAAACAATGGCATTTCATTTTGTAATTGTATTTTATTTTGGCCCTTTTTACCTTGGATCCTGACTTTGCCCCCTGATGTCCCCAATTATGTTAGGTTGAAATTGTCATTATAATGGGCTTATATAAGCCCATCTCTAACATAAAGGTTACTACTATCTAGGCTCTTACGTCTCTCTGTAAATTTTAGTTGATGTAAATTTGATAGTTTCAAAAGATTCAAAGAAGTCTTTAAAAGAGTGCATCAGATTCTTATGATCATAATTTAGCTTAATTTTCGAGAGAAGAGACATGAATTAACACCTAATTGTTATTATACTACTAAGTTACTAACTACCCCTGTGATTATGTTTGTTCAAGTTTCTAAATCATGACTCTTCTGGTTCCAATACGTAATCACTTAGATAATTCTACACAAATCTTACCAACTTAGATGACTGTCGTGTTGTATCGATCATGGGAAGACAAAAAAGAACTCACTGTAATGGGCTATTGCTTTCACTGCCCCGCATCACATGGCATTTTGAAGGTTTAAATTGATTTTCCAACCCAGAACATTCTGATTTTTTGTTTTTTATTTGGAAACATGAACATTGTGATGTTATTCACCCTAATTTAATCTTTTGTGGACAATACATACTACATAATTCGACGATGTCACTGACCACGGTGATGGTGAGTACTTAAAATTTGTGACCTACCATTCTATTTTTTTAGATAAAGCGAGATATTATTAATTAGATCAAGGAGGTACATCGTATCTATTTTCGCTAGCAAAGTAGATACCTAAGGTTCAAAATTACAGTGTACTTCCAATGAAGTTTTTCCTCTAGTGTTTAGAGACACCATCTGCGACACTATTATTATCTCTGCCGGTATAAGTTATTTTCTGATATAAATTTTTTTCTAATGGTTATTTTCCTAATTAAGTGATAGTTTTCTTATTGAATGTAACTGTGGACTTCACCACCAATTCAATTCAACATCAGCTTTGGTATGAAGCTTATCTAGCTTTAAGTAGACTGCACAGATATATGAGTGCTTCCTTGACTGCAGCACACTCTCCTGTTTCTGGGTCCAGGAACTGCTTTGCATATGATCTTTTGATGCCGTGTAGTTTCCAAGTACTAAGCCGGTACCCAGACAATTAATATTATAATCAAAGGATGCATCTGCATTAGTTTTGTTAATATAAATAGTTTGACTCCGTGGGGACATTGCATTTTCATAGTTGCTTCCAAACTTCTTTCGGAACCGAGTCGTCTGAAACATGATCAGTTTGTCTCTTTCCTTCAGTTAGCTTGTTGTAGGAATTCTTGATCGAAAAAAAAACACCATCTCTATAAGGACACTAGATTATAATGTCAGTTTCTTGGTGAGGTAAAGGAATTCTCTTAATCGGATTCACAACATTGTTATCAAATAAAGATATAAGAAAACCATCATTCCAACAATTAGTATTTGGAATAATGAGTTCAATGACCATTTGATATTCCATATCACTATGATTGTTTGGAGCTAGTACCTTACCGAGGCATCAAACTTGTCAAAAATATATTCCTTAATTATTACACTAACTAGTAGAATAATGATAAGCATGTCCGTTCTTAAGGGAGAGTTGAGTCAAAGTTGTTGATTAAATATCTGAAAATAAACTAATGCAAAAACTACGAAAACAAGTAAAAGAATGCAAATATGAGGATGAGAATGATTAAGTATTCTTTCTCCACTAGTGAACATGAATACAAGTAAAATCTTCTCCAAAAATACGTTTATTAAAAACCCTAGACAAGTTATAAGTTCTACAAGTCCATTAAACTCCAAGGTCACTTCGTAGAATGAGTTCTTTACTCGTTTCTAGCCAATTAAGCCACTTTGAATAAGCTCTCTAGTGTAACTTTATCGAGCGATATGCTCTATGAGTCAAGTTAATCCTAACCACATGTTCGTAAGTTCGACATGTTAACTTAGGGTTATCTTTCACACATTAAAACCGACAACATCCCATTGCAACATTGATGTTTTGCTACTTTTGATTAAATCGTCGTAATAATTACGGATTACGAGTCAATATATAGCTTTAGAATGGCAAACAAGATATTCAATTGGCCTTTTGAACACTTGCAAACAATCCTTGGTCATAAGCATAGTAAAAGATAAGCAATAAAAAGATATTTAAAAGAAAGAATTAACTTCGCATAAAGTATTAAAAACTCAAGTCACAAAATGTTGAAATATCCTAATCATAGGATGCTTAGCTACACATAATTATAGAGTTCATAAATAAAAGAAATAATATAAAGTAAGAAATAAAAACAACAAAACCAAAGCAAGGCATGAAGGTGGAATAGAATAGTGGATGTAGACATGTGACTGAATGATGTTGGTTGGAATGGAACTGTGGCCTGGCAATTGTTGATGTGGATTGTAGATGTGATAAGAATGGGTTTCAAACTCTCGAACTTGTGAAGATTTATTTTATATTTAAAAACTAATTTTTAACTAGAAATATACACAAAAGATGAAAGTAATATTCACAAATACCGGGGTTATAGATTTCACCATTAACCAATTAAAGTGATTCAATCTAATCAATATTCATGCAATTCTTTACGTTTAAAGTCATTCTAATATGTTGCAAAAGTAGATTTTCAAAGTAACAATTGTAAATCGAAAGTATAGAACATCAAAAACCCTAGGCTAAGCATGCTCTATAAAAAGAAATAACAACTGCTTAATAAAAATCCTTAAATGAATTTTTAATCAAAGCAAATAATCATAAAAGAAATTGCAAAAATCAATTAAAATAGAAATATACCACTTTTATTGGAACAATGGCTTCCTCCATCGCCTCAGCAAAGAGGTTTAGCTCCTCATATTAATCACTTGATCAAAATAATGATTCATGACTCAAAAGTGTTTACAAAGATGAAAAGAAGAGAAAATAATAAAAGCAATGAGTTTGCAACGGTGTATTGACGTTATAGACTCGTTGTTACAAGGTAGGTGTTGCAAAATGAAGATAAATATTGCAAAGATTAAAAGCTTTAGCAACAGAATCTTCAACTTTTGGCCACAGAAGCTTCAACCTTTTAGCAACGATTTCTTCATCTTCTTCATCACGATCATGAACATATTTTCTGATTTTTTGATTTCTTCGATTTTGGCCAGAGCCATCCCCCCTCTCCTCAATGTTCTATCGACTCCCTTTTTATACTAGCCACCCAATCTACGAAATAACTACTCTAAATCTTCCAAAATCTTCGAAAGATTTTATTTTTAAATGAAAACAAATCTCGGAATTTCTCTTCCTCATGCTGTCGAATTTTTTCTTTTCAAACCTGGAAATAATATTAATGTTGTTTCTTTTTTTGTAGCATCGTCAATATATTCATTCCTATTACAAAGAATATTTGATTACACCTCAAATGATGTCCATCGAGTATTCACGAGATATAGTTTCCATCTTTTTTTTTCACCGAGATGTAGGTTGTTTTGAACAGTTTAAATTGTGTACAAATATTTTCTAATAAGGCAAGAATATTATTTCTTAAAGCCTCAAAAATCTCCCAAAATACTTGCTTAAAATATCACACAGATCACGAGATATAGTTTCTATTTTTTATTCTCGTCGTGGGTGTATCATTACACCACACATGTTGTAGGTTGCCAGACCAAAACCCTAGTGAATATCCCCCCATGTGACATAATTGATGTCTTGAGCATGGTTGAGTCTACTTTGTAGACGATTGGTCAGTCGTTGACCAAGCTAGACTGTCAGTCTTAGCGTGTTGATGAGTGTAGCATGTTGACTCAATGAATGAAGCACTAGTTGTGTGCTGAGACAAGAAGTGATGCTTAATAGATTGTGAATGTAGATAGTCTGATTAATGTTGACAGTGGTAGTTGTGTCGTATCATCATGTCAGCTGAGGAGCAACAATACTCGAATGATGTTTGTCGTTCGAGCCTCAAGTCGCGTGAGCGCTTGGTCGTGCTAGCAATAATTCGAGTGACTGTTAGCAAATTGTAAAATATTTAGTTTCGTCAGAGTAGGACAAAACTGAGGTTATTTTAAATATTGGTAGCGGGACCAATTTAGTTAAACCTTAATATGGCAGATGAGTCAATGCCAGATGACCGATGGTAGATGAGTGAGGCCAAACGACCGATGTTAGATGAACGAATAGTGAAGAGACTAACTAGAGAAGAGGGATAATCCCAGAGAGGGATGACCGACCAAAGTGGTAGGACAGGTCAAGCGCAGGTCCAATTATTGATTAAGCACGAATTTGGTAATCAGTAGAACTATGCTTCGCATACCATGTCGTCTCTCTATAGATGTGCAGAGCTATGTGTTCGTATCAAGAAAGTTTAGGCTATGGTGGAAAAAGCATAAGAGTTTTAATGGAAAGAGGAAATCCTAAAATAATATATATATATATATATATATATATATATATATATAATAAAAAAAATTTTGAGAAAAAGATATGGGAGTGGGACCAACCAAGGGATGCCAGCCGGCCGGCCGGTTGGTGACGGTCCCATAAATCCCCTATTTTATTTATTATTATTTTATCTCTCTCTTCCATGCTCTTCGACCGACGTTCTTCGACCGATGCTTTGAAGAACATTATATTATTTAGACCTGTGTGCGAAAATTTCAGACATGACGTCCTTCAGTAAAAACGCAGTAGATTCTTCACATGATGTCCGTTTTCGATGCCTCAATTCGAAATCCTGAGCTCGCTGGCTACATCCCTATGCGGAGGGATTTAGGTTTTGAGCTCGTTTCGGCCATCAAAAGGAGAAAACAGTAACCTTCCTGATGAAATTCTGACAGTTTTCAACTTGTAGTTCATCTAGGGTTTAGATCATATCTCTTAGAACGTTATTCAGAATGGGACGTCCTTTTAATATGTCGTAGTAGACATATAGAGGAACATATATTGTTTAGAACATTTTGTCCCACTCCACACTCATGGTCACGTTTTTTGCAAGGTGACATGACGATGTGTCAGAAACCAATATTAGGGTTTCGTTGTATTTCAACCGATATTGGGATTTTAATCCAACCAACATTGAAATTGTGTATTGTTTAAGATCAACCAATCATTATTGGAGCCTTAGCTTTGCATTTGGCGCGAAGGCGACTTACTGCCTACACGAAAGTGTGATGTTTCAACTTAGCGCATCCGTGCGCAGCTCATTACGCGTTATGACCAATCAATGTCATTCAATTAAAGTTTGAATATTGATATAAAGTTATTCTAAATATTCAACCAGGGAATATAAAAAGGAATTAAGTTGCTCTATACTAGTAGGCAATCTATCTAGGAGCATTGACATCCAGTGATACTTTGAGGACAATGATGCTTTATACTAGTGATTAATTCGTCTAGGAGCTGCCCTATCATTGTAGAGGACTAAGCACTAAGTTGTACAATATTAGTGTTATATGTAGAATATTGAGAGTTCAGCCGGGTAAGCTCTAATATCGTATGAATATTTTCAGAGAGGCTACATGATCAGTATGAGATGCCAGTAGTGATCGTTTGATATTTTAATTCTTTTGCGGAATGTAAAATAAGAATTTTATGCTTTTGATGCCGAATCAATAACATAGATGAAATTATATTATTTCTTTGATTCTACTGCTGGGTAGAGATGATTTTACTATTTTATCCTTTTTAAAAATCCATCATCTACATTAAGTCCCCTGCTTAGTGAGGTACAGTAAATGTGCCGCAATAAGCATTGAATGGTGATTTTTACTAACATAATAAAAATAATATAAATGAGCTTAATCGTTAGATTTTACCAGAGATTCTGATTTGATGACGCTCCAATGACGTCGAACAATCGTTGAAGGAGTAGTAGCTTGGAATTTTGAATAAGCAAGTTAGAAGTCCCTCTTGGATAGACATGTAGAGGCTCATGGCAATGCAAGACTTGGAATTGGTCGGACAAGGTCTTTAGAGTATTAGTTTGTTGTAGAGAGTGTCGAGGCAATACTGTCGTGGAAGAACTCGTATGTAACTTCTATATAAATCCATATAGGCATTTTAGTGAGTCAATATTGTTCAATTGAGAGTGAATATTAACATGAGTTAATTTCTTTTGGGAATCCAGCTGCGGAATATAACACCAAATGATAAGCAAATTTGCTCTATACTAATGGACAATCCATCTAGGAGACTGAGATTTGTTTATACAAAGATGTATAGGTAGGTCAACACTATTCAGTTGAAATGAATGTTGACATAAGTTAACTTTTGGGAATCCAACTGAGGGATATAGCACCAAATGATACTCAAATTTGTTATATACTAGTGGGAAATCCATCTAGGATCTTGAGATTTGAAATATAAAATCATAGAACATCTGGGAAATGCAGTGAGCGGTAATGTTGTTCAGATGATTTTGAGAAAAAAAAATGCTAGATGTATTGCAGTAGGCTTGAACTCTGAATATTGTCATGTTGATAGGTCTGCAAGCCAGGGATGATTGACAAAGATGTATAGAGGCGCAATATCATCATCTGGGATGCAACATCAGCAGTTCAGGCTTTTAAGTATGACTATGCAATCTCACATTGTTGTACATGCAAGAGAGGAGTCCACATCTTGGATGGATAAGTGAGAGTCCACAACTTGGACGGTCATGAGAGAGGATCTTTGGCCTGGACGGACATGTGAGAAAATCCTAGCTTGGGCGGGTATGTAAGAGGAGAGCATGCTGGATGGACAAGAGAGAGACCGTGTATGCGAATAGTACAAGCCGCCTTTCTTCCTCATCTCCACTTCTTCTCTTATTTGTACTAACAACTTGTCTTGCAGGTATAGGAACTCCATTTTGTTGGTGTTTCTAGCATCGTCTATCTTGGAGAAGGACCTTAATTATATATCTTATCTCCAATTGACAGTAGGGTGGTGTTGAAGCATGTAGAAGAAGTGGTGTAACCTTCCTCTAAATGTGATCAACAGAAAGTGCAAGTTCCCTAGTTGTATGACGGCCTTGGTGTGAAGAGCTTCATGCCTTGTTATCTTCAATGATATTGTTGAGTATTACTGACTTGGTTCTGAGGTCGATGCTGAAGTTGAATTGATCTTTCCAATGAGATCATCCCCAAGTGTTGAACAGTCAGGAGGTCTTTGTCAACAAGACACAGAGATGATACTGCTTTGGTTTGCATGGATGCGACAACCATGGATAAGTGATGTTACATCTTCTGGAGGAAGCGTATTGGGCTTCAGGATCCATCATAAATTCGTGTTATGTATACGAGTCTTCAAATAAGTTGAGGAGGTAGATAAAAGCTTATCTGAACTGAAACTTGTTGTGAAGACTCCTCGTCAGAAAATTCAGACATGTATAGTTTCTACAAAAAAGGCCATAAAATCCTTGTACAAATTCAGATTGATGTGTTCGACACAAACTTTCGAAGATAAGAGACTAAGCTCTCACATGCATCAAGAATCAGATAATTTGGAGTTTTCTAGGTCGGTTAATCATGCGTGAACATCTGTGATCAGTAATCCCGTGTAAAATTTCAGATTATATAGATTTTAGTATAAGAGCCATATCTCTCAGCTCGTGTATCCGATTGACGCACCCTTCTAGTATGTTGTAGTAGATACATGTATGAACAACTTTCGTGAATGCATTGCCCCATTCCTCACACATAAGTATTTTTTTCAGAGCTAGGAGACTAAGCATGTAATAGCTTGGGTATACCACTTGGAGGCATCCAAGAACTCGAATTCGATGAAGAATGAGTTTGCCATGAAGTTGATGCTATAAGTAGTTGCAAGAAGTAGTAGGTAGTTGTATACAAAAGATTGAACGCTAGTGAGTGTGAGATGATGACTCAAGTCACAACAAGGTGGAAGACATAGAAGTTGGTGATGATAACATGGATGGAGGAACTTTGCTTGTTGAATATTTATCCAGGCTGGAGATGATTGTGTCTTCTTTGTTATCAGTGGTAGATGGAAATTCAGTACAACGTTTCTTTGTCAGTATATTAGTGTCTCAAAAGCGTAGTAGGTAGCATGAACATAGTCCTCATGTATAGCTCACTTGAAACCAGGAATCAGAGTTGATCGTACAAGTTAGAACAAAGGCTGGACATAGAAGCCTTGGATTGAGAAAGCAAGACGTACGAATCTGTTAGGGTTCAAATTAATAAACAAGCAGACTAGGTTGGAGTTGTTCGGTCTAGCAAGACGGACAATCATGACTTGATGGAAGGGACAAACTCGGTCTTTGAAAGAGAGGCAGACAAGCTTGCTTGATAGTAGACACGTGAGTGTGACTCGAAGTCGAGGTAAACAAACTCGTCTAGGCCTGAGATGTATAAGCGAACTTGGATTGAAGTTGGTCGTGTAAGTTGAACAAAGTTAGAGTGGATGGTACAAGCAATTAAGGTGAATAAAAGTGTCTAAGTATGAGCTAGATAAACACGTTTTGACTTTAAGAGTCCTCGAGCAAAATAAAAAACGAACAGGTTGAGAGGGGCTAGGACGTTCAAATTTGGGGAAAAGATGGACGTACAAGACTCGCAGAGTTGGTAGAAATATGCGTTGAGGCTTTGGAATTAGGGTAGAAAAGTTGTGAATAGAATAGAAAGACGAACAAAGGGGAATCAGTTTCCTTCTTGGACCCAAAGTACTTATTTGATACGAAAAGAAAATTTGCTCTTCCTCTTTTATACCGAACAAGAAGGCTCTCTTCTCTTTAAAACATCATGATCTTCTTTTTGAATTTACTTTATAATTTCGTGAAATTTCGTTGTTAGAAAGATTCAGAAATAATATCTTCACTGAAAATAGTGTAGAATCCTCATACAATGTCCGTTTTCGATGATCTACCCTAATTTTTTTATTCTCAAGCGATGATCTATCTCCCATCAAGAAATATATTGAGTTTTAAAGTTTCTTAGGGCCTCAAAAAGACAGAAAAGCAAAAACTCATGAAGAATTTAAGAATTTTTCATCTGGGAAGTAGTTGTGAGTTTTGATCATATATATATTAGCTCGTTCGTCCGATTGCTACGATTTTTTGATATGTTTTAGGGGACATCTATACAAGAGATTGATGTATAACTCACCCTTAGGTTAATTACCAATTTCTCCCAGATCCCAACTTTGTACAAGGTAATGCAAAATTGTCTCTGTCTAGCTTAATATGAAAACGTGTTTTTAAGCCTCTGGGCTATTTGCTTGAGATTTGGGTACTTCATGAAGTATGTTTACATATTTAATCCAATTATATTCTGAAAATTATTGTTGTAGCTTGAATTTCATATTTTTTCCATCAATTGGTGATTTTACAGGGCGAAAATAGAGAGGAACGTAACAGTGTAGAGGTAGTGGTTTTCTTTGCTTCCTTTAGTGACAACACCTATATATGGTTGAATGTGGTACTACTTGGTAAGTCATTTGTTAAAACAAGTCTCACAAGCTTCTGCATTCGTAGCAGGCTCTCTCTATCAAAGCAGGTGTAGTTGTAGTCTATTGCTTGAATCTAGGCAAGAGTCTTTTGCATCAGAAGCACCAACGTTGTAGTAGCAGAATTGGTATTGAAAGTTAGTTGTTGAATCTGACCTAAGATCAACCGCTTCTGAAACTGTGAAAACTCAAGAGATTCAAAAATTGAAGACTTGCAACTGAGAGATTAATCTCCCACTGTGGTCGCCAAAAATTTTATGGGTAAAAACGATTGAAGGGTAAAAGGGGAAAATTTATCGAGTAGGTTAATACTTGTGAGATCAAATCGCTTAAACCCCAAACATTTGTACTGTATAAGTACTTTTAAGATTCGAGAGATCGATCTGTACAAAATTGACCTAAATCAAGAAATGACTGCTCCGATTTCGCTTCAGTCACAAAGGAAGGAGAAGGGTTGATCTGTAGGGAGGAAAGCAAAGAGAGTATTGAGATCAATGGAATTGAATGTCAATGATGGTAAGATGTGTTAAGGTATTGTGAGGACGAAAATCAGAAAGTCTGAGTTTTCTGATAATCTCTGACATGATAGCTCTATGATCATTCAATCTCTTGTGAGATGAAATTCTTATCCCTTGTCGATAGGTTGAAGAACCTATTTATAGCAGAAGAAGTTAGCACATTGATATCGTAAGTGGTGACAGTTGTAGAGAAGTGAAAAAGTGGAGAAGTGGAAATCATGGTGAAAAGCGACTTCGTCGTGTGAGTGGGACTTGGCAGTTGTGCAACCACTATTCCCTTTACTTCTTCAACTGTCGACACGACTTTTATACTTTCTCGTCGTGGGTGTATCGTTACACCACACTTTTTGTAGGCCGCCAGACCAAAACCCTAGTGAATATCCCCCCATGTGACATAATTGATGTCTTGAGCATGGTTGAGTCTACTTTGTAGACGGTTGGTCAGTCGTTGACCAAGCTAGACTGTCAGTCTTAGCGTGTTGATGAGTCTAGCATGTTGACTCAATGAATGAAGCACTACTTGTGTGCTGAGACAAGCAGTGATGCATAATAGATTGTGAATGTAGAGAGTCTGATTAATGTTGACAGCGGTAGTTGTGTCGTATCATCATGTCAGCTGAGAAGCAACAATACTCAAATGATGCTTGTCGTTCGAGCCTCAAGTCGCGTGAGTGCTTAGTCGTGCGAGCACTAAGTCGAGTGAGTGTTAGCAAATTATAAAATATTTAGTTTCATCAGAGTAGGACAAAACTGAGGTTATTTTAAATATTAGTAGCGAGACCAATTGAGTTAAACCTTAATATGGCAGATGAGTCAATGGAAGATGAACAATACCAGATGACCAATGGTAGATGAGTGAGGTCATACGACCAATGGTAGATGAGCGGCTAATTAAGAGACTAACTAGAGAAGAGAGAGAATCCCAGAGAGGAAGGACCGACCAAAGTGGTGGACCGGTCAAGCGTAGGTCCAATTATTGATTAAACACGAATTTGGTAGTCAGTAGAACTATGCTTCCCGTACCATGTCGTCTCTCTATAGCTGTGCAGAGCTATGTGTTTGAATCAAGAAAGTTTATGATTTGATGGAAAAATCATAAGAGTTTTAATAGAAAGATGAAATCCTAAAATAATACTCCCTTTGTTTCTAGAAAGTGTTACTATCACTTTTTCATTTTAACCTAAAAATAGGTCAAATTGAAAAAGTGAAAGTAACACTTTTATAGAAACAGATGGAGTATATATTATAAGTGACAATGGTGTTTTTGCCAATCGATGGTCATCCACTGGTTGGACACATAAAGGACGGTCCAGATTGAACATCGAGTTTGAAAGATACAATGGTGTTTTTACCATCGGATGGTTATCTACATTTCAAAGACATAAAAGACGGCCGAGATCGATCCACTAATATGTGTTTACCCCATTCTCTAAGGTTTTATAATATGTACGGAAACCTACAGTTTGGATATATAAATGATGGTCATTTATTCATCTAATTTAATGTAAAGTCGTTTCCTTTTCTTCATGCGAGGTATGGGTGTAACTAACTTAATGTCACAGAAACGTTTCATTGAAATCATCATCGTCATCAACATAATCTCTACTACCTTCAGCTTCTTCAAGTATTATGAAGAGGGTTTCATCAACAACAACTAGAAAAGGTATAACAAAAGCAACAGTAGTTGATCAACTATCTCAAGCAATGATGATTTTGGGAGAAAATTTTGGGGGTTTGTCCAAATTGAATTCAATTCATACAATTGATGATTTTAAAAATAGGGTGTAACTTGATTTTCATTTTCTGTAATTTCATAGGTTTAGTTTTGTACTTTGGTTAATTAGGGTTTCTAACTATTTTGACTGTGAATCGTTAACAAAAAAGAAGATTGTTTTGATTATGGTGGTGGTCATGATGGAGCAAAATCTAACGATAATGGGAGGATTTCCGATTGTTGAGAGTTGGGGTTTTGCTTTTTGTTAAGAAATTAGAGGTAATGAATTTGATTTAACTCTCTGCGTAGATATATAAATCGTCGCTGTCAATTTCATTTGCTATCTTCAATCAAATACTTCAACATATTAGCCAATGAAACCAATCATGTAGATACTGGTAGAGACCTTAGAGAAGATGGTCAGTGTTCTCTCTATCTCTGATTTGATTTTGATTTTTTCTAACTAAATTAGGTTCATTGGAAACAATGAATGATTAATTTAAATTTTGATAAAATTATAAAAATTTGGTTATGAGATCATGGGGATTTTGATAAGTGATTATAATTTGGTAGATACTGAAAATACTATAACAAACTGATGTAATTTTTAAATAGTGGTAAAAGGTTCGATACTCAGACTTGTAAAGATTCGATTTTTAAACCTAATTTTTAATAACTAGAATTATAACAGATTAAAATAAAATTGATTTCAAATTATGGGAAGGACTGAGACTAAGGATTCCACCATTAGCCAATTTTTCAAGTGATAAAAATCTTGCAACTCGTATATTCAGTTTATTCAAAATATTGCCAAAGTTAGGTTTTCAAAATAATAGTTGTAAATCGAAAGCATGAGACATCAAAATCTCTAAGCAAAGAATGACTCATCAAAAGAATACACAACTAATTGATAAAAACCATTTTTTCCAATTTTAATTCAAAGCAAATAATAGTAAAAGAATTGTAAAAAATAAATAAAATAAGAATTACCACTTTATTATTGAAAAAATAGGTTCCTCCGTCGCCCCAGTGATGGTGATTAGCTCATCATGTTGGAAACACTCTCAAAATACTTTTTCATAACTCAAAAAGTGTTTACAATGAAGAAATAAAAGTAACACAGAAGAACTGATACGCTTATAAGCGTTACAGAGACTGTTCTCTGCGTTGCTGAAGAAGACAGAAATAAAGTACGGACTCTGGCACCTTCAGAAATTTGAATAAATAAGCGACGGCTTCAGCGACAGCTTCAACGACATTTTTCTGGAGACTTATGTTCTTCGTGTTCTTCCACCAGCAGATTTTTTTCTTTTTTCCTGGAATTTTTCCGGCTGCTCTGGCTTACTTGTTTCTTGTTATTTTTTGCTGTTTATAGGATTAGTAAACCCCAGGGACCTTTCTTAACCGATTAGAAAACAAAGAACAATCCAAATCCAACTCAAAATCTTTGTTAATCCGAATCCGAGAGTAACTTCCTTTTCCGGCGTGTCTTGGCTTTTTCACCCATTTTTTCGGCGTGCAACTCTCATGAATGACGTGTGTTAAATTGGTTTTACTGTCTCTTTACTTGGCTAACTCGAATACACTTATAAATCCCTTAAAACTCTCTTCAAAATAAACACAGGCTCTGTTTTACGTAAAGAAAATGTTCCCGCTCTTTTTGAATTTTATAATAAAGAAGGGGGTGCCCCCAATCCAACAGGTGGGTGCCTTTAACACTTTTGATAGGTGCCTTTGGTAATTTTTCTGGGTGCGTTTATCACTTTTTGAACCGATTTTTCCACAATTATTTATTTCTCAAAAATACATACAAAGACATAAAAACCCATAAATAATACAAAATCGAACACTATCAAAATACATAATCGAGCATAATTTAGACACAAAAATATGTCTATCAAATACCCCCAAACTTACTATTTGCTAGTCTTCGAGAAAATCTAATCTAGAAAATAAAATCCTAGCTCACTTTCGCAGGAATCACGACTACATTTAGCATATGTAATAAAGCCTTTAAACCCCTAGGTGTCCCTAGTGGACGAGTTATAGTCTCGTGAGGGTTTACAAGAGGTATACCCACAAAACCTTTTACTCCAAATTTCAGCTACATGTGAACGATTGAGGATAGACACTAAACAAGCTATTTAGTTAGCATACTAAATTCTTCGCCTCTGGGAATCATTACCCTATATGAGTCCAGTTGATGTACACGAGTTTTTACTCAAGCATACTAAAATTTATATATAAGAAAACAAAGCTCTACTCAGATAGTCGTTCAACCACAATACTCAGAATCAATCAAAATTCAATCACATGGAAGGATTTAGAAGATGGATATAGACAAAATGAAGTTTGTGCATGTTGACTAAGGTGAATGGTGTTTCCCATATCTTTCTGAAGGTCAGTACCAGGATGAATCATATTAAAATTGAGATATATGGTCTTAATCGTAATATTAATATCGATTCAACTGGTATGTACAAGGGTCCCAGCGATCGATTTATTGAAAATAAAACAATTATAAATATATTGAAAACATGATTGGATCAAACTGAATCCAAGCGCATGGTCCTTATTAGCATCTTACATGATAGTTCCCATGGATCATGCGTTCCACGCTTGCTTAGGCGACGGAGACAGGGAGAACACACACTTATTGATATCAAAGTGTTTATACTCGATTTTTCTTTTTTTTTCTTTTTTTTTTAAAATAAGAATTAAAAATGGGGCTTGATCTCAAACACTCTATTTTATCCTGGCGGTGATAAAAATTCGATACTGGTGCCCCACCAAATCACTTAAAGAAACACAAAAATTGTAAAAATAAAAACAGAAGGTGATATGGTCGAGATAGACTCCGAGATATGGTGACAACTATCATGTTATTTCTAACACCTGAACTATGTCCTTTTATGAATAAACCATTTAACTAGGCACACCAATTCCTATAGAAAAAGAGCTAAGTTTCCATCTACCTAGAATGGTTAGTGTCATCTTGAATTGTTCACAAGTTTCTAGACTTTGGAGTTTCATATTTTATTAAAATTTTCTCCGTTACCCCCAAACTTAAATCAAACAATGTCCTCAATGTTTCTAAATATGAATGATTAAAAGCATGAAGAAGGAGAAACGGTTACCAATCGAAGGAAAGGAGTTAAGGAAAGAGATTACCGTGTCGTATGAGCATGGTTTACCTCCCAAGAAGTGATAAGTTTAACGTCTTCAGTCAGACTAAGAAATAATTAGTCACCTCACAAAATCATATAGCAATAGTCGGAACAACAGTAGGTCATCTGATTCAATTAGTGCTATCACAAATACAAGGGAACTGCAACAAGCCAAGAAAATGAACAAACCGAGCACACCCTTATCTAGTTTTCTGTTTATGACAACTACATCTAGATGTGGTTCAGGTTCAGGCTCTATGAAAGAGTCTAGATAAAATATTTTCATGGGATGGATTTCCTCGTAGGCAGGTTGTAGAGTCTGTAATAACTCATCTAAGAACTTAGAAGCACATAATAATAACCTGAATAATTGTGGTAAGTCAAAGTCAATCAGATTTTACTCACACAATTGACTACTATGAAGGTGGTCATTCGTAAGCAAATGTGTCGATTCTAATTCCCTAAAGTAATTAGGCTTAATCTCAAAACTTAATAACTGACACATTTGAAATTCATACATTCCCACATATGGAATAAAATATTTTGGTGGGAAACAATGTCAATATTGGTATTAACGCCTAGGTAAACCACATCGACCAGAGGATAGGTTTCTAACAATTGAACTTCTTTCTGGACACGAACAGGCTTAGGAAATCTAGTTTGAAGATGATCTTGTAAAATGGTAGAGTTGCATATGTCAAGTCCCAAGTTAGGGACTTTAAGTAGGGATACTTGACAATCACAAGAATCATCGGTACCCCTAAACTTAGGGTTTTCAGTGTCTTTAAATAGACTAGTCACAATTTTCCTAATTTCTAAATCGTCAGATTCCGGAAAATGGTCAATTGCTTCTTCTAGGTTATAATCAGGTTGTGCATCCACACTCATATTTAAAATCTCTACGAGTCTATCTTTGTCATCTAAGACTTTTTTTTTTAAATCGCTTGAATCTAAAACAGTATTCTCAGGATAAACTAGTTCATCTAAACCATTATCAACTTCTAAACAAGAAAATTCTACATCGTCTAAAACTGTGGTATATTTATTCAAACCCTCTTCCTTTTGAATATGTGAATAATCATTAAAATTATTTGGATCTGAACCAGAAATAACACTATCATCATGAAGCACAATTGGAGTGACAATTTCTTGATCATTCTTCCTGTATATTTCAAGTTCTTTATCAACAATATCCTCATCATCATAATAATATAAAGATGTTTGAACCTCGTCTAAATAAGTAGTGTTACCAATTCTCTCCTCGTCCTCTTGACTAGGTGAATAATTATCAAGGGTAGCACTATGTTGGAAATAAAGATCATTTTGAGCAATATTATTCTTTCCATAAATTTCATTCATACTTAATACGAAGGTATGTCTGTTCTCAGTCATCTCCTTTATGATTCTTCTTGTATCCTCAGTGCACTTCTTGACGGAATTTTCTAGAGAAAAAACTAGATAAATAGTGCTAGATTGCAACTGCTCGTGTGATTCTTTTATAGGCATAATAGGTTCATTATAAGGACTACTAGGTTGCATCTGTTTTAGGGCATCCCTCCAAGATAAAGAACTCGAAACATCATAGGGAGTACTAGATTGTATCTTCTTTAGGGCCTCCCTCCAAGACAAAAAACTAGAATTTTGCTCATGTGATTCTTTTAGAGAAGGATTTGGGTTATCATAGGGAGTACTAGATTGCATCTGCTTTAGGGCATCCCTCCAAGATAAAGAACTCGAATTTTGTTCACTTTCATGTTCATAAGACGGGTGTATGTACGAATAGTAATTAGGATCACCCAGGTATGAGTGATAACCTCCAAAAGGTTGGTGGTGATCCCGAATACTATCACAATGTTGATAGTATGGATAATGTCTATTTTGAAATTTAGTCGGATATTCATTGTATTGGTCCTCATAATACCATTTCGACATTTTCTAAAAACTTCCTAAAATATTTAAAAAAATATAAGAAAATAAATCCTAACAGGAAGGGGGTTCTAAAAAATCACAAGCAAGGATGACTCAACCAAATCAAACCTATTGAATCTAGAAAACAAAAAGCATGATGACTCCACTTAGATTGTTTCTAGACCAGCTTTTATTCCTTCGAAAGGCAACTAGTTACAGTTTGAGCAAACCTCTTAGAACAATCCGAATTAGATTAAGTCGATCAGAAACAGGATAAGCTCTAAGGAGCTTTGATAACCCTGTCTCTTTGGCAACTTTTCCTTGGGTTACAAGGCGGCTCTAATCAATTTAAAATAATCCTCTTGAACTTCGAGTTAGGCTAACAAAGTAACCAATACAGTCCTTTTGAACAAGTTTCCTATAAGCTCGTTACCCTATCGGTCTCTTTTTAGTCAAAATTTTAAGCTTAGGTTCGCGTTTGGTAACGTGTTCCTAAAGCGGGCAAGAAGGAAAAGGTGATGAAATCCGAGTCCTTATCTTGTATGGTCAGTTCTTGCCCTTTACTAGAAAAATAAATCCGTATTCAGTTCCTCAACATATATGCATACGAAGGAATACAGTAAACCCACTTGCAGGGGATTCTTGGGTTGATCGAGTCTTACCTCCCGTACCAGACGGTGAGACGGGGGATAAATCGGTTGTAGTCGACTCAGGTCACCGACTCCTGTGTAAATGTACGAACCCGAGGGGCCGAGACAATATCATAATTTTCGTCATTCCCTGTTGCAGTTTATATTTAAATTACCCTTCTGTAGGTTTTAAAATAATAATAATGTCCAAAGTCCAAAAATAAAGTCCAAAAAGTGTCCAAAAATAAAAAAAAAATTACAGAAATAATAAAAATTTCCTAATACAATTTTCTAAAAAAAAAAAAAAAAATCTAATTAAAAATAAAATTATTTGTCTTCTTTTCCGTTCTTTAATCTTAAATTTAACTCCAACTCTTTAATCACCAAAGTCTTTGGCTCTATTTCCTTTCGATCCAAAATCCAAAATCTGTAGCAAAAAAAGAAATATCCAAAGAAACGTAAAATAGAAAAAAGTAAAAATAAAAATCTAATTAAACTAACTAACCTAAAAAAACTAAAAACAAATCTAAAAACAAGTCCGCGTCGGCGGCGTCAAAAATTGATGTAATTTTTAAATAGTGGTAAAAGGTTCGATATTCAGACTTGTAAAAATTCGATTTTTAAACCTAATTTTTAATAACTAAAAATTAAACAGATCAAAGTAAAATTGATTTCAAATTATGGGAAGGACTGAGACTAAGGATTCCACCATTAGCCAATTTTACAAGTGATAAAATCTTGCAACTCGTATATTCAGTTTATTCAAAACATTGCCAAAGTTAGGTTTTCAAAATAACAGTTGTAAATCGAAAGCATGAGAAATCAAAAGCTCTAAGCCCAGCATGACCCATCAAAAGAAAACACAACTAATTGGTAAAAACTATTTTTTTCCAATTTTAATTCAAAGCAAATAATAGTAAAAGAATTACAAATAAATAAATAAAATAAGAATTACCACTTTATTATTGGAAAAATAGCTTCCTCCGTCGCCCCAGTGATGGTGATTAGCTCATCATGTTGGAAACACTCTCAAAATAGTTTTTCATAGCTCAAAAGTGTTTACAATGAAGAAATAAAAGTAACACAGAAGAACTGATACGCTTATAAGCGTTACGGAGACTGTTCTCTGTGTTGTTGAAGAAGACAGAAATAAAGTACGGACTATGGCACCTTCAAAAATTTGAAGGAATAAGCGACGGCTTCAGCGACAGTTACAACGACAGTTTTCTAGACACTTATGTACTTCGTGTTCTTCCACCTGCAGATTTTTTTCTTTTTTTCCTGGAATTTTTCCGGCTGCTCTGGCTTGCTTGTTTCTTGTTATTCTTTGCTGTTTATAGGATTAGTAAACCCTAAGGACCTTTCTTAACCGATTAGAAAACAAAGAACAATCCAAATCCAACTCCAAATCTTTATTAATCCGAATCCGAAAGTAACTTTCTTGTCCGGCGTGTCTTGGCTTTTTCACCCATTTTTCCGGCCTGAAACTCTCATGAATGACGTGTGTCAACTTGTTTTTACCGTCTCTTTACTTGGATAACTCGAATTCACTTATAAATCCCTTAAAACTCTCTTCAAAATCAACACAGGCTCTGTTTTACGTAAAGAAAATGTTCCCGCTCTTTTTGAATTTTTGAACAAAGAAGAGGGTGCCCCCAATCCAATAGGTGTGTACCTTTAACACTTTTACTGGGTGCATTTAGTAATTTTCTTGGGTGCCTTTATCATTTTTGAGCTGATTTTTCCAAAATTATTTATTTCTCAAAAATACCCATATAGACATAAAAACACACAGATAATACAAAATCGAACGCTATTAAAATAGATAATCGAACACAATTTAGACATAAAAATTTGTCTATCACCAACCTGTAGATTAGAGAAGGTGAATCAAAATGAAAATGTATAAGGCTGTCATTCTGGTCCGTTATTCACAACTCTGGTACATACTCTTTTAGTGGTGAAGGAAAAACAATTAGAGAAGAATAATTGAGCCAAGCTGATCTCTCTTCCATGAATTGTTTTGTTTTAAACTATAACTCCTTGGCTGAACCAACATTTTTGTTTTATGCAGGATAAAGATAAAAATAAAAAAAACAGAGACTAAGGTATGCACTCTAATTCCTCAAAGATGTATGTCGCTAAATGTACGTTTTTCTTTAAAGATGTGTGTGGCTCTAAGACGGACTATGTTAAATTTCTTATGCTGTCAATTCCTACGCGATAGCTTACGAAGTACAAATATAGAGGTATGGTTATTTAGGAATCTATTGCAATTTGTACGCTAATCCTCTTATGACCTTCCATATTGCTGATACGTTTTTTTGGTGCACAAGTGATTCGGCATGGGGCTTGATTAGGTTGTTGGATTAGCTTCTCTTGGAACAACATATGAAGAGATAAATGACGATTTAAGAATGTTCTTTACACCGATAGTGTTGTGGCTGGTGAGGCTGGAGGCATTGGTATGGGTTTACTAATGGTTGGGACAGCTAGCGAAAAAGCTAATGAGATGCTTGCATATGCTCATGAGACTCAACATGAGAAAATTATTAGGTACGTGGAGCACCGGGATCTGTATTGTTGGACTCCTATTAATAGCTACTTTGCGACTGATGTATTCTGTTTTAGGGGGCTGGCACTGGGCATTGCCCTTACAGTTTTGGGGATTCCTATTGTTGTTACTGAAACAGTCTGTTCCTCTCTTGGTGGTGTAAATGACGCGATGCAGTAGTGCAGAATGTGGGGACTCATAACGGGATCCTTTTATGACGGGTATTAAATGATTAAAAAACTACTAGCCAGCCATCGACACTGTTGATATGACTTGAATCGGTATACCTAACCGGATTAGGACTGGGACTGTTTTAGGTTATCTAGTCGGATTAGGACTGGATCTGTCTTAGGTTACCTAGTTGGATTAGGATTCTGATTAGGGTTTTGACTCTATATATATACACACATAGGTGTGTATTATATATCTCAGCATCAACAATGTAGTCTATCTGAGTACATCTGATTCTGAGTAGAATCACTGCGAGATGTGCAGTGATTCTACAATCTGAGTTGATCTGATCTGAACTGATCACATATCTGTGATCTGTATTGAGTTTCTCCCTCTGATAATAAGATTCTGATTTCTCCGCCGTGGAGGTAGCTAACACGAGTTAGTGAACCACGTTAAATCCCTGTGTTCTTTATCTGTTTATCGTTCTCGTTCGATCCCTGTTATAACAAATTGGTATCAGAGCAAGGTTCGTTTTCCGCTGAGAACGATGTTGAAGATCGATAGGTTTACCGGGAGAAATAGTTTCTGCTAATAGAACGTGACAGAGAAGTAGAAGTGACGCTGATGGGTGTCCGGTGATCGGCAGTTGGATGGAATTGCTGAGAAGTTGCTGTTAACGTGAACTGATGGAGGTGGTCTCATGGTGTTTTTTGTAACTCGGATGATGAAGCCGTGACCGGTGATGGCAGAGATCGGTGATGTTGTTCACTATGATGACTGGTGCCATGGAACTGGTGGAGCGGAACAACATTAACCTGTTTGGGTTAGGTCTTGGCAAGTTTGCCAATAGGATTTGGGCTTGTCAAGAGTATGTGGACGCTGATTTGGGCTTGTCAAGAGTAGGAAAAAACATCTGATTCTGGCACTGAAATAGGTGCATCTGATTCTGGCACTGTAATAGGTGCATCCGACCTGATTCTGGCACTGAAATAGGTGCATCTGATTTTGGCTCTGGGATGATTATGTCATCTGTTGCTAAGAAGATTCAACTCAAGGTGGAGATTTGTTGAATATGTCTTGAATCAGGAGATGGGAAGATTCAAGTAAAGGTGGAGATTTGTTGATATGACTTGAATCGGTATACCTAACCGGATTAGGACTGGGACTGTTTTAGGTTATCTAGTCGGATTAGGACTGGATCTGTCTTAGGTTACCTAGTTGGATTAGGATTCTGATTAGGGTTTTGACCCTATATATATACACACATAGGTGTGTATTATATATCTCAGCATCAACAATGTAGTCTATCTGAGTACATCTGATTCTGAGTAGAATCACTGCGAGATGTGCAATGATTCTACAATCTGAGTTGATCTGATCTGAACTGATCACATATCTGTGATCTGTATTGAGTTTCTCCCTCTGATAATAAGATTCTGATTTCTCCGCCGTGAAGGTAGCTAACACGAGTTAGTGAACCACGTTAAATCCCTGTGTTCTTTTATATGTTTATCGTTCTCGTTCGGTCCCTGTTATAACAGACACCTATTAGTACGTAGATTTATTTGAGGCTAAATGTCATTTTTTTGGTTTGCACCGGGATCTGTATTGTTGGACTCCTACTAATAGCTGCTTCGCGACTGATGTATTCTGTTTTAGGGGGCTGGCACTTGGCATTGCCCTTACAGTTTTGGGGATTCCTATTGTTGTTACTGAAACAGGCTGGCCCTCTCTTGGTGGTGTAAATGAACGCGATGCAACAGTGCAGATTGCGAGGACTTATAATGGGAACCTTTTACGACGGGTATCAAATGATTGAGGAACTCCTAGCCAGCAATCAATACCTATTAGTACATACATCTATTTGAGGCTAAGTGTCATTTTTCGGTTTGCTCTATGTAGAAACTTATGTCATGGGTCTAAACCTATATTTCTTAGATGCTTCTTTTCCCTTTGGTCACTGTCGAACATAATTGACGATCTAGATTACAAATGTCCAATGATCATTTATACTGATAGCGTATGTACTGCTTTTAAGCAGGTTCTCTGGAAGAGCGAGTATAAACAAGTTATCCTTTTACATATCAGAGTTTCGTGTAGTTTATGGTGATTTAAGTACATCTCCCCTTTATGTTTTTAAGAGTACATTCTCTGGGAGGTTGCAGCATTATCAAACTGAAGATACAATATTTGGAGTGTTCTCCTTGATCTTTTGGACTTTCACGTTGCTTCCGTTCTTAAAGTATGTTTTCAAAGTGTTGAGTGCAGACGATAATGGTGAAGGTACGTGTAGATGTGATTTCCAAATCTCTTTTTCTCTTTGTCAATCATTTTCAGCTGACATTATTATTGTGATCACTATAGGGTGGTATGCACTATAGTCCATCCTTTGGAGGCATGCAAAGTTCAGTTTGCTTCTCAACCACCAAGCTGCGGGTGAGGAGATCTCTACTTAATATAGCCGCGATCAGTCAGAAAGGATTACTAATTCCTTTCCATTAAGAAAATTTCTGGAGAAGCATAAGAAGTCGAGAATTTTTTTACTTCTTTTTGTGTTGTTTGGTTCTTCCATGGTGGTTGGTGATGGTGTTCTGATTCCTGCAATTTCTGGTGGTGCTATTGGAGTCAGCTGAAATTGAGGAGACAGAAACCCGTGATTCGTTGACAAAGCAGCTAACAAGATGAGATCCCTGGGTACACTTATTAACTTGTAATCTTCTCTGAGCTTCTTAGTAATACTCATATCATTATATAGATTTATGTGGGTTTCTACTTGAGATGGCATAAACCTTTTCACATTATCTTAATGAGTATTATATAAAGCTTACTTTTAGTCTGTTTTTATGAAACCAGTCTCAACTTTATGGCAATTTTCTTTTTTTGTTTTGTTTTGTTTTTGGTTAAGTTGTATGGCTTTGTGAATTTGTAATTTGCTGCTACTTGATCTAATTGCAATAGGAGGATGTGATGCATACTTTAATAATCTTTTATGTTCGTATACATTGGAGTTGAATAATTTGGGATCCAAATTTGAACCTATACATGTCATCTTAAGGTACAATCACTTTCATATCATAGCATTGGTAATTTGAATAGGGAACGACACTACAGTTTCTCATTATTCATCAATAATTTTTGTAGGAACAATAGAGTCAAGTAGGCAGAGTTCTGTGTGATAGTGGATCATGATTTATGTTTCAAGCTACCTTAACACAACTACAACCAGGATGCAGGTCAATGCATCTGTTGGCAACAAGGATTTTGTCATCTGCTTATGGATGGATGAGTTTTCTTATAGTTGTAATTTTCCACACATTTTCAATTTCTTAGTTGTATCAATTTCTGCACTGATTAATAGCTCTAGGTCAGTTAAATTCCAATTCACATCATTTCGAAAGTATGTGTTTGTTTACCACAGCTAGAAAAGTAACTGAGAAATCTTGTTTGATATATTATCTTGATTGAATAAGGCATTTGTCTACTGCCTGAATGACCATTGAAACTAAAGATATTTGTTTCTAAGTTAGATCGAAAACTGAAAGAGACGTGTTCCTAGGTTAAACTGAAAGCATTGATTTTAATTCTTAACACAACATTTACGAACTATAACAATGATATTGGTAGCATCTGTTATCCAATGATGACATTGAACAACAATTCTTTTATGGTAGCGGTTGGTAGATATGTTTATATATAATGATTAGTGGACTAAAAGATTTGTTGTTACTCTTGCAGGAACATTATTCACGAAAGTGATGCAGTTACGAGTGCAAGGAAGGAAATTGCATTGTGGTTCCCTGATAATACAGTGAACTGCAGAGCAGCCTTCACCCATGGATCTACGAGTGCTAAATGCTCTTCCCTATATTATCTTTTTATGTCTCAGGGTTTGGGTTTGTTTTACCTGGCGAATTTGAGGGCGACCAAAAACTAATTAGGGACGACTAATAAAACAAAATAAGGTCATTTTAAAGTAATCTCAATACATCCCTTATCCATATATTTTCTATAATGGCTAATCTACCCTTGCTTAATTAGTGTTAATTTTGATTAATTAGTTAATTAATTTGGTTATAGTTAGTGTTAGATGATGAATTTGAGTTATAATTTTGGAATAGAAATTGAGAGTGTGTTAGAGAGGAAGAAGAAGAAGAAGAAGAAGAAGAAGAAGAAGAAGAAGAATTTTTGGGAAATCAGATTTTACCTAAATTCAATCACAAACATGGATGGGTATGAGGAAGAAGGTGAAATTGAACATGAAGAACATAATATTGAAGGTTCAAATACGTTTAGAGACGACGATTTGGGTTATTTGTTGGATGATCCAAATTTTGGTGTGGAAGAAAACCTAGACGATGAATCACATTAAAATGAAGATAATAATGCATCAAACAATCAGGTATTGTGTTAAGAAGCTCAAAACCAAATTTGTATGCGTTTGTATGTGATCAGCAACAAAAAACATTCATTTTTGCATGCATTTAATATCATGAAAGTCCCATAATCGGTAGTTTATGGTACTCCATAAACTACCGATTGTGTTAGTCGCCCCAAAACTGAATTTCTCCAAACCTACAAAGATATTATTTTGCAAACTTTATAACCGGTAGTTAATGTCATATAGTTACCTACCGATTGTATTATAATCGGTAGTGGTGTAACACAGTAAACCTCCGATTATATGTGTACATGACTTGACTTGATTTCTTCCTACAATCGGTAGTTTAGAAATACATATTAACTACCGATTGTAGATAATCGGTAGCACGGGAATATTATTAACTACCGATTGTTGGTAATCGGTAGTAAGTGAACGTAATTAACTACCAATTATCATTCTCTAACTCATTTCTATTTTACGTAGATTATTGAATGGGTTAATCATGTGTTCATACAAGGGTCCTGATACTTCCCTACACTATGCAAATAATTTTGTACGCTACCTACCCACTCTTAACTTGTCCTAAGAATGTATGTTACATGGTTAGGATTATGATATTTGTTTTGTTATATGTGCATTAAGACATTTGGAAGTAAGGAGGAGGCAAAGGAATGGCTTCTCAACAAGGCAAAAGAGAAGATTTGTGTTGTAGTTCAGAACAATTGCATGAAAATTGATCGATTTGAAATGATTTGTGAGAGAGGTGGCGAGCAAAAGAGTCATATGGGAAAGAATTATAAATACGTAAAGAAGACGGAGAGGATATACCGAGGTAATTCAAAGAAGATTGGATGCCCATTTAAAATTATCTTCCATTAGCCCGAAGGTAAGAAAGGAAAAGTATGGAAAATGTTTAGAGTTGCTAATGGTCGTCACAACCACGAAGATCCGAAAAATCTTGTTGGGAACATAACGGTTGCCAAGTTAAAACCAAAGGAAATGGAGACGATGAAGTCTATGAGGACCGTAATGAAAGCGAGTGCAATCCTATCTAAGATAAAGGCGGACGACCCCAATAACTTGTCTTCGTTGTCTATAATTTATTCGACGCTAGCAACGATCAAAAGGACGGAATGGGATGGTCGAATGGTTATGCAACAATCAGAGTGATTAGCCGACAAACACAATTACATGTTGAGAAAAGAAGAAAGGGATGGTAAGGTGATTCATATTTTCTTGGCACATCCAAAGATGATCCAGTTGGCTCAATGCTTTCATCAAATTCTGTTGATAGATGCTACTTACAAGACAAACAGGTACAACATGCCGTTGTTGAACATCGCTTGCCAAACTTTGGACAAATACACATTTACGGTGGCTTGGGGTTTAATGGATGCTGAGAACGATGTGAGTTTCATTTGGATGTTGCAAACATTAAGGTCGATTTATAATGGCGAGCATTTTCTAAGGGTTATTGTAACGGATAACGATACATCCTTGATGAATGCAATAAAGGTAGTGTTTCAGGAAGCCCAGAATTTGCTTTGTACGTCGCACATTCAATGCAACATCAAATCCAATTGTAGACATCATATCCAAGCTAAAAAACGCAACAAAGGTACCAAGAGGTCCAAGGAAGAGGATGAACATATTAGTAAACTAACCGCAGATGAACGAGAAGAAGAGAAAAGGTTGGCGGATGAAAAGCGGGTCAAGGATGGAATAAAGTGGTCTTTATTTCTAAAAGCATGGGATAAAATAGTTTGGTCGATGACAGAGGAAGTTTATGAATACAACATGAAGAACTTTGAGGATGAATGGGGTAAGAACTATCACAAACCAGTTAAGTATTGTAAATCACTGGTTGGGACCGCATAAGGATAAGTTTGTGTTTGCATGGACATATGAATATAGGAACTTCAAGAACGAGGCAAAAAGCATTGCAGAGGGGTCCCATGGCTGATTAAGGAAAATACTAGTCGGTAGCCAAAATGGGGTCGTGTCAGTCCAAAAAGAAATCCATGAGTTCACCAATCGTGACCTCACTAAGATTTATGGTTCAATGGAAAAAAGTCGGCATAGATTCCCTTTGGCACATTTAAAACATAAAAATATTCTAAGAGGTATAGTTTACAAAGTTTCTTGGTGGGCAATAAATTTCATGATAAAACAATTGGAGTTGTACAGAGATCACGATGATGAGATTACAGTTTGCAACTGCAAGACGATGGTAGGTATTGGACTCCCATGTCGTCACATACTTGGAAGGTGTATTGAAGTGATTGACATTAATGATATTCATCCCTTTGGAAGCAATTAACTTTCACTCCAAGCACCCCGATGGTTGATGGTGCGTCGTTCGTGGAGACGGAAATATTTGCACGAATACTCGAGCGTTACTCTACGTCAAATGGGGAACAAAAGCAAATATTGATGCACTATTTAGAGGAAGCCCTTCACCCCTGTCAAAAGGTTGTTCAAAAACCAATAAAAGGAAAGGAGATGGGTAGGCCGCATACCGAAAAGCCGAGGTCAATTCAAAGAAAAGAGTTGAAGGAATGGTTATCTAGTCATCGTGACCTTTCTAGGCATGAACATACTGAAGTTGAGTATGAAGATTTGCCGGCTCCAGCGAAAAGGGGTCATCCAAGGAAGGATCAAGGTGGACCAAGCTCACGACAAGTCAAAGCTAAGGTCTCTACGATTCCTTCTCAACTAAGTCAAACCCAACCTATACACGATGAGTATTTGGAACAACTCCGTCTACTCATTATATCATTTGTTTTTCCATCGAAAATGTCGATGGTGATGGCAATTGTGGTTTCCATGTTGCTTTGAAACAAATATGAGACTTCAGTGAGGCGGTTACCGAGAATATCACCCAATGGCAATATTTAAGAAATAAGATGGCCGCATAATTATTGGAGGATAAAGAATTTTATATTGAAATGATGAGAGAAGGAGATAGACATGGTAGAGAACAAGAGTTCAAAGAGTTATATACTCGTGTAAAATGCCAAAACGGATTGGAGGTGGTCGGATCCAGGTATTGGATGGTAATGCCGATATGTGGGTATCTTTTAGTGGATGTATTGAACTGCGTGGTACATTTTTTCTGTCCTCCTTCATCAGGATTTAGCGTCACATTTACACCCACAAGGACGGTGTGTGATGAGTCGGTCAAGGATAGACGAATCATTATGGCTTTTGTTAATGACAATCATTTTAGGTTTAATTTTGACGGATGATTGTCCATTACCTCCATTGACTAGGTGGTCGGATTACTTCCCAATTAACCTTGTAAGGAGTGGTTGAAGCAATACGAGTCCAATATGAAGCGTTGGGATCGTTTAACAAGCTCAGTAAAGAACGTAATTGATTTGAACTAGGATGGTGAATAGTTAATTTTGAATATATATATTTTGAACATAAATGTATACAAAAAAATTATTGTGACCTTTGAGCTATGGTCAAATGTTCTTCCTCTTTTTTGTTACTGCAATTGAGATGCTAGTCGAGAAAAGAGATGGCAGAGATGCAGCTGCTAAAAATATCATAGAAACAACTACAATGAATGCATTAGAGAATGAATTTGTGGTGGTGGTTTTGAACAAAGAGAGGTCTGTTAAAAAAATCTGAGAATGTTGATCTCAGTACTTCTGTTATGATATTTGTGACGTTTGAGCTATGGTCGTATAACACAGTTAGTTTTTAGAATGTTATTTCTATTATGGTATCCTTTTTGTGTTGTCTTATACGATTATATGTTTTTTTAGTATTTAGAACAATAACCCCTTGAAATTCAACTACGTAAACCCTCGAGAGAGGTTGGGATGTTTTTTGTATTCTGCAGCATCAACACAAAGCCCGTGCTATAATCCTAGTATATAAAATAATAAAAATTTTGGGAAAAAGAATATGAGAGTGGGATCGGTCAAGGGAGGTCAGCCGGTTAGCGCCGGTCCCACAAATTCCTTATTTTCTTTATTATTATTTTATCTCTCTTGTTTATGCTCTTCGACCGATGCTTAGCATTATAGTTATTTAGACCCGTGGATGAAAATTTCAGACATGACGTCCTTCAGTAAAACGTTATAGATTCTTCAAACGATGCCCGTTTTTGATGTCCTAATTCGAAATCATGAGATCGCTGGCTACATCCTTACGCGGAAGGATTTAGGTTTTGAAATCGTTTCGTCCGTCAAATCAAAGAAACAGTAACCTTCCATATGAAATTCTGACAGTTTTCAACTTGTAGTTCATCTAGGGTTTAGATCATATCTCTTAGACTGTTATTCGGAATGGGATGCCCATTTAGTACGTCGTAGTAGACATGTAGAGGAACATATGTTGTTTAGAACATTTTGCCCCATTCCACACCCATGGTCACGTTTTTTGCAAGGTGGCATGACGATGTATCAGAAACCAATATTAGGTTTTCGTTGTATTTCAACCGATATTGGGATTTTAATGCAACCAACATTGAAATTGTGTATTGTTTAAGCTCAACCAATCATTATTGGAGCCCTATCTTTTCATTTGGTGCGACGACGACTTAGTGCCTACACGAAAGTGTGATGTTTCAACTTAGTGCATCAGCGCGCAACTCGTTAAGCGTTATGACTAATCAATGCCATTCAATTAAAGTTTGAATATTGGTATAAAGTCACTATAAATATTCAACCAGAGAATATAAAGAGGAATTAAGTTGCTCTATACTAGTAGGAAATCCATTAGGAGCATTAACATCCACTCAGAAACAAAGAGGTGTTCTGGATGCTTATTCTGTATAATGAGAGATCATCTAGGAAATGATTGTAATCAGCACCAGTGATACTTTGAGGACAATGATGCTCTATACTAGTGATTAATTCGTCTAGGAGCTTCCCTATCATTGTAGAGGAGTAAGCACTAAGTTGTACAATATTAGTGTTATATGTAGAATATTGAGAGCTCAGCCGCGTAAAGCTCTAATATCGTATGAATATTTTCAGAAAGGCTACATGATCAGTATGAGATGTCAGTAGTGAGCATTTGATATTTTAATTTTCTTACCGAATATAAAATAAGAATTTTATGCTTTTGATGACGGATCAATAGCATAGACGAAATTATATTATTTCTTTGATTTTTCTACTGGATAGAGACGATTTTACTATTTTATCCTTTGTTAAAAATCCACAGAGTTGTGTATAAGATTAGATGGATGATGGTGGTATGATGCAAATAGGTGGTACGAACGTGAACTGGATGATGGTTGGAGAGGAGCAGATCTCTCTGTTGGAGGAGTATGCAGCGTGAGAGGGGTATGTCTCTGAAGCCTTGTAGAAGCTTCTTTTATAGCTCAAAATTCTTCCAAACCCTGCAAATTCGAAACAGAATACAACCAGTGTTTCCTAATTCATCTCAAATTCTAAAATATATGTCTTCAATCCACACCATCTATCTCCTCAAATCAGCGACATTATTTCCAATTATCCCCTGACTTGTCGGCCAGAAAACTTTACCAAAACAAACACAACCGTGTTCTTCCAAACTTCTATAACAACTCTAATCTTCCTAAAACAAGCCATAGAGTCCACGATAACAAATTCAGGCAGCTTACCTGTTTCAATGCTCAAAACATAACCCATAAACTCAACCAAAACGCCACGAGTTCAAACCCTTCTGCCTTGTTCTTTCTATGCTCAAATATCCACCAGACTATTGGAAAGTTTGGAGCAGTAAAATTGGTCGTGGCTTAATCTTGAAACTCAGGCTTTTAAACAAACACATGATGTGTCGTTCTCTGATAGTGTAGGAGATGAGTATTTTGTGTGTTTCTAAGCCCTTCTCTATATCCTTCGCTGAAGTAATAGTCATTCACAGACAAAACCCATTTAATCAATCACCAAGAACCGTTCATTCACTATCAACAGTATCAGCTTCATCTCTATGGCTATGATTCTGTGAACCCACGTTTCTTCTCTATTTTATGTTTCATCTCAACTTCACAGACTCTTCCGTGTTTCCAAACTCAACCCAACTTTCTATCAATCCCATTTAATTCTACGGCAGCAAGAAGATTTATAGCAGCAAAACTCTTCATCATTCATTCTCATATCACTAATTCTTCCTTGTATTCTCTCCATTCAAGACAAGACTCATAATTCCTCTCTTCTCTCGCTGTTTTCCTCAATCTCAGACTCGAACCATATTGCTTCTTTTGTAATCTCAATTCAGGCGAAACCCATCTCCTTTCTTGTCTCATAACTCAGATCCGCCGGCGTGAAGGACACGGTAGCAACGGCAGAGAAGCTGGAGGCAGAACTTGTCGTAAATTGAAACAAGGAGCCGCTGTGATTTTTACTATAATCTCAAAACAGTATTCAAAGGAATACAACAACACAAACCCTAGATAGGACAACTCGAAATATATATAGAGATTATTCAAAAAACAAATAGCATTGAATACTCAACCTTCTTTCTTTTTGATCGAAAGAGAGAATATATTAGATTGAAAAGATTTACAAAGTTCTACTAAAGGTAAAAAGAAAAAAAGAAAAAGTTACAGGAAAAAATTATCCCAATCTTTAAACACAGAACTAGTAAAATTTACATACACCCTTTGTGCAGCAGCCACAGCCCAGTTTAAAATCAATGCTTTAGCTTCCATTCCCAAATCATCATCCGTCTGGTTGTAAATGTGTTTGGCTTCGAAAATACGACTGTTACGTTCTCTCTAAATTGACCAGATGATTACAGCAGGAATTAGACTCCATATGAAGTTATCATAGCTTGAGTATTGTGCCAACAGTAAGCAAACAAGTTCATTCTTCTTGGCGTAACCCAAGTACAACAGTTACTTGGCAATAATATTGCCAAGACTTTAGAAGCCACTTTGCATTGCAGAAATAAATAGTCATGAGTTTCAAAATTATCTCCACATAGGACACGTGAGTTATGAATCTGAATGTTTTATGCTGCAAAATGTCTCGTGTGTTTAACTTGCCGCGGATCAGACACCAGACCGAAAAGTTTATTTTAGGAGGAACAACAGTCTTTCAAGTGAATGATTTTAAAAACTAATTGTTGATACCCAAATACAAGAAATCGAAAGAAAAAGAAAAAGAAAAAAAAGATAGAACTAAGACTTATAAATCCCAAATAATGACGGCAAAACTTGAAGTTTTCTTGTTCTTCCTACTCACATAAAATTCAATCCAAAAAAAAGTAATTTTTTTTATTTCTTTTACCTAGTTTTATTTGACTAGAAATAATAATCGATTCCCTGTATGATTATATTAGCAAAATCATTTCATAGACCAGAAAAATACCCTTTAAAAAAATTTAGGGTTTGTTTATCCTTTTGTTTCCTTCAAGTAAAAGATAATAATAATAATAATAAGAAGAAGAAGAGGAGTTCCCTTCCGTGAAAGTTATCTCTGCTGTATAAAACCTCTTCCTCCCATGGTAAGCAAGAAGGCATCTTCCAAGATGGGACTCTCTGTGTAATTTCACAAGCTGCACATGAAATATGATCTTCTTGTAGATCAGACCTCAGGTTTTACGGAGTAGCTTGTGAAACTATACAGGGAGTCCCATCTTGGAAGCTCTTGCAACTGTTGGATCGATCACAACCTGAGGACTACTGTTTGCCAGAAGTAACCCATGAAAACTTAAGATTTGTTTTGTGAAGAGGAATAAGCAAAGCAACAAGGTTGAGAGTCCCATCTCCAAGCTGTATACTTCTTATATAGTAGGATTATGTTGTAACTCATTAGAATTAGGAATCTGAGATAGAGTAGGTAAAGTTTCTATCCCGCCCATTCAAATTTTCAAAAGTGGTTATAGGTTCCATGAATCATTGTTTATGGCAAGTCCAATTTTGGCAAAACAATAAATTTTCCACAATGCATGTTAACTGTAAGCACAATGAATTTCTGTTTCCATAGTGGGTCTTGCAATTAACTTGCAAATGTATCCGATTGAACAAGGCATATATAATAAGTTCATTAAATTATATTACATGCCAACATATACCGCATAGTAAAAATGTTTGTTGTTTTTTGATGCAAACAACATTTGAAACAAAAGCAAGCACTCCATGACTTCATCCATATATCAAAAAGAGAATTATGGGCTGGTGGAGCTGCAGTCTGATAATTTAAATCACATCTTATTAACATAAAACATATACCAAACTAGGTTCTCAAAATAGCACACTAGCTAGCAGTCTTAGACGTTGATGATGACACTTTTGAAGCTAATTAATGAACTATACTCCATTGAGTACAATGCATCAACATCGCTACTTCTATTCCACAATCACGGTGCTTTTTAATGAATAAGGGGCCATGGAAAAGACTGTACCAAGTTTGCGTTCAGAGTACTTAAAATTGCAATATTGAAAGGATATCTAGCTGCATCGTTTCTAAGAGACTGTAAGGTTGTATTTTACATTGATTTCCAGCAACACTATGTACAATGGCTTACTCCACCAACTGCTGTATGCAGAGATTAGCTGGATATATATACAGGTGACCGAAACGATACTCAACTTTGTCTTTCCATCTTGGAATTTGAGTGCAGCTTCTTGCGACCAAATCCTTATAAGGCCAATGTGTAAGAAGAATACAATAATACAAAATCTAGATAGGGCAACTCGAAATATATATAAAGATTACTCAAATAAGTTGGGTCTACAAAAAACCACCAACTTATAATTCTCTTTTTAAAATATATATAGAGACCACAGAAAATTTCGTTCTTTTTTGTGGTCTTTTCTCTTGAAAAGAATTGTCGCTATCAGATAGTCTTATTTCTTACAGCTGCTTCTGCAATGTATACTTTGAATATGAAACGTTTGATTTGTAAAAGTGAATTTGTAGCGGCCATACACCATTGCAAATCTCTGTTTTATTATATTTTCACCATTTATAAACACTTTTGGGCAATGAATACATATTTTGAGCGTGTTTCCAATATGAGGAGTTAAACCCCATTGCTGGTGCGACAGAGGAAGCTATTTTTCCAATAAAAAATAGTATATTCTTATTAATCTAATTTTTGCGATCCTTTTTTATGATTATTTGTCTTGGTTAAAAATAATTTAATGATTTTAATTAAGCAATTGTGATTTCTTTTGGTGGTACATGCTTGGCCTAGGGTTTTTGATGTTCCATGCTTTCGATATATAATTGTTATTTTGAAAATATACTTATTACAATATTTTAGAATCAAATTGAATATATGAGTTGCATAATTATAATTATTGAATCAAATCACTTTAAAAATTGGAAAATAGTGGAATCTTAGTCTCAATATTCTCTCAACCTTGATATTTACTTTATTTGCTATTTTTAGTCTTATAAATTTAGTCTAGAATCAATTCTTAATAAGTCCGAGTAACGAACCTTTTTACCACTGTCTACAAAGATTATCATTTATTCTTAAATGCTTTGGCTTCCACGGCAATACTTTAAATATCATTATGGCTTGCGTTACTTCTAATGTTTTCCCTTTCATTTTCAACAGTGAACCCCATGGTTTCTTCTTTACTCATAGAGGTTTGCTCTATCCCCCTATCTCTTTATTTTATGTTCTCAAGGTTTCAGGTTGTTGATGCAAAAATTTAAGAGAGAAAATCTTTATTTTGGGTACAAGATCAACAGCATGGCTCCTTCAGTTTCTCACCTTCTTTTCGCTGACGATCTTTTGATTTTTGGAGTGGACAACCAACCAACTATTTATGCTCTCATGCATGTGCTCCAAGGTTACTATGATTGGTCAGGCCAAGTCATCAACTACCACAAGTCTGACATCTATTTCATCAACTCAGTTTCTAGAGAAAGGAAAACCGCTCTAGCCAACCTAATGGGGGTCAAGAACATGAGAATAAATGACAAGCACCTAAGGTTTTCTTCTCAAGAGCAAGCACATACACTCTACCTATGATTACGTGATGGAAAAGTTCGAAGCAAAGCTTGCAGGCTGGAAAAGAGAGTTCTTCTCTCACGCTCGAAGAACGGTTCTTATTCAATCAGTTTTGGCATCTTTTTCTGTATATTAGATGGTTACTTCCTTAATTCCTAAGAAGACTATTGAGCTTATGCAAAGAATTATGAGGGGGTTTTGGTGGGGGCACAACAAGGATAAAAAAAAGCTGCATTTCATGGGTTGGGACAAGTTTGTCAAAGAGAAAGAAAAGGGTGGATTGGGAATCAGAGAACTTTAAAACATGAACAAAGCCATGCTAGGTAAGCTGGTCTGGAGATTCCTCAATCTTAACGATGGTCTATGGGTCAAAATCCTGAAGGATAAGTATCTCCACAAGAAATTGTTTTGGGGTATCAACAAGTAACCATCTCACTGCACTGATACATGGAGAAGTATGCTGGTGGTGAAAGATTTAATAAAAATAGGGTGTTCTTGGTCTTTCGGTAATGGTGAAGATATAAATACTTGGGATGAACTATGGATTCCACTTCTAACAAATGCTACTCTCGTTTGCAATGGGTATGAAAGAAAGGAAGGCATGAATAATGTAAACTCTCTTATTTGCAATGTTTCTAAAACTTGGGATTTAAATACTCTTGCCAACAACTTCACCGTGACTGAAATTTATTACATCAAGCAAATCAGAATCCCTCATGCTAATATTCAGGACAAGCTTATATGGAACTTAACTCCTCATGGTAAATACACTACTAAGTCTTTCCAAAAGATGTTGGTAGATTCAATGGGAAACTATTCTAGCTCTCATGAATTTCCCTTTCATTGGAAGGATTTATGGAACCTCAAGGATATTCCTCCCAAGATTTTCATTTTTGGCTGGTAAATACTTCAAAATGGGCTAGCTACTAGAGCTAATATTGGAAGATTTATTGAAGGAACTGACAAGAACTGCCCCTTGTGTGGTAATAAAGAGGAAACTACCTCCCATCTCTTCATATATTGCCCAGCTACTGCTGCTCCCTTGAATTTCAGACTCTCTGGTCCTAATGAGCATATAAAAGATATCTTAAGGAATTGGCTAAAGGGGCATGATGGAAAAACCACAAATTCTATTAGTATTTGTTTCTTTTGGGAAATCTGGAAAAGTATGGAAAAAATGGTATTTGAGAACATCAAGTTTGATCCAAGTAGAGTGGTGAAAGAAGGCTTACATCTGATCCACTCCATATCCACTGTTGGTCAAGTTGGCATTTTCGTGCAGAATCCACCCCCTACCAGAGAACCCACATATTGGACTACTCCTCAACAAGGTTGGGATAAGATCAATATGGATGGTGCCACCAAAGACTTGTTCTTTGCTGGGTTAATGTTGCTAGAAGAGATTTAGGGGCCTTTTATGGTGCAGACTCTTAAGTTATAAACCAGTCTAACCTTTTTGCAAAATCCATGTCCTTCTATGTTAGTACTTAATTGGAAAGTCAGCTGGGTTTCTCTAAAGTTCTTTGAAGGAGATTCTATGCAAATGGTACATCTCCTCAACAAGAAGATTTTGAAGGTTCCTTGAATCCTTGGCGCATCATAGTTATTGTTAATAATATTCTTAATGCAACAAAGCATTTACAAGAATACTCATTCGAGTTTTTCAAAAAGGAAGCCAACAGACTGCTCACACCTTGGCAAAATTTGTTACATCCAACCATTCTAGTGCTTGGTGGCTTACTTCTCCTACCCCAACCACCCCTAACACCCCTCCACCACCCCCACCACCACATACCCTTCCCCCCACCACCACATACCCTTCCCCCACCCCACCACCACCCAACCCTTTTCTAGTTATAATAGGTTTAAGATGATTGTTTGGTAAAATTTATGATTATGGATAACCTTAAATTGATAAATGATTTTGAAATAATCATTTTTATAATAAATTATTACAAATATTTTTTTTAAATAGTTGATTATCATATAAAAATTATCTCAAAGAGGAAAGGAAAGAATGATGATGTAAGATATTTTTTTAGTTCGCTATTGTTTTTTTGTCGCTCTCTTGATAATTTAGAGAAAATAAGTGTTAGTACCTAAAAATTGATTTTAGGCAAAACAATATACTGTAGAAGTACTTTCTTTAGATTCGGAAATCAAAATCGTCCAGGGCAAGCCTAAACCATGATAGTATCCGTTCCGCCCTGCTTCAGTCACAAGGAGAGAAAATGGGTTGATCTTAGGGGAGAGAAGCAAAGGAAGTTGTAGGAAGTTCGTGTGATGAATTGTGTGTAGAGTTGTAGAACTATTGAGAAAAATCACAGAGCTTATGAGAATTGTAAGCTTGTTCTCCTTTTTTTTTCCAAATGGGCTGAGTAGCCTATTTATAATAGTAAAGAGATCACACGTTTCCTTGTAAAGTTGTGGAGATAGTGAAGAGGTGGAGAAGTGAAATTCGTGGGGTTAATAGCTAAAACTCCTTGGAATCTTCGAGAAACCATTATTCCACTATCTATTAACTGCTTCACACTTTCCATGAATTTGTAACTTACTTATCATGGGATGTCGTTACACCCATGCTGCTATAACCGCCAGACTAAAACTCCATGTTTTATCCCCCATGTGTTATGATTTCTGAAGCCATCGATGAGCTTGTGTCAACACATCATGATTTTGGCTAAGTGTTGGTTCCAGTATCACAAGCAAGAGTGAAGGGCTGAAAGTCACGCTAAGGAGAAGAGGAAAATTGGCATTAGTATTGTTGCCGGCAGTGCTAAGGCCTTTGCGCCTGTGCTAGCGCTGCTGGCAGCGCTAATTGCCTTAGCACCTGTGCTAGCACTTGCTAACTTTCTCCTTAGCACTAGTTATGGCTCATTTGGCACATTAACTTTAGTGGTTTGCTAGCTTTTTGTCCTTTTGGATTTTTCTCTTTTAACTTTTGGCACATGTGTGTGCTGCTTATTTGTGTTAGAAGCATGGCTAGGGTTTTTCAAGGTTAGCACTTGCTAGTGCCATGGTTATTGTTTATGCACCACTAACTTTGGCATTTGTTAATGTTGTGGCCATATTTATGACCTGTTTTTAGAATTTCTCAGTAGTATGAGATTTTAATGTTAGCATTGTGCTTAACTTTTATGCAGTGCATTCAGAACATATTCAAGAGATTCAGCCGTGGAAGTTTGCAATCTTGAGATTATGCTTAATGCAACTCTGCAATTAGATGGTATGCATCTAATAAGCGTTTTTATTCAGATATGGCATGACCTCTATCCTGAATGTTTGCAAATTTGTATAATCAGCTTATTCTGATCAATACATATATTCTATATGGATGCACATAAAATAACGAGGATTTAGCTAGGTAAAGCCCTGAAATTTTGAAAGTGCATAAATATATAAAGAGCTATAGAACTATTGTAGCTAAGAGCTGAATATGCATTCTTAATTCTCTTACGAAATTTAAGATAGAAATACATATCCATAATTCTGATGTCGGGTTAGAAATTTGTACCTATTTATTTCATGCTTCTGCAGCTGAGCAGAGGCAATATTACAATTTTCTCTTTTGTCAAAAATTTACCATCAACAATAAGAAAGAAAAGTCAAATTCAATTTTATTAAAAATAAAATAATTAATTATGATAATTTTTAAAAACAAAAATTTTTCTATTTATAAAAATAATAATTTTTTTAATTATAATTAAAATAATCAGTTATTATAAATTTTAATAGACATTCATATAATAGATTATGGACTGGATAATTAATTATAGACTTATAATTTATTATAATAATGGTTTCCAAATAACTTTACAATTAAGGATAAGTCTCAGTTAAGATTTGAAGTTAAGATCCAATTTGTTTCATCATAAGTGAGGGGACAAGATGCTACTCAAATGCAAGCGAGAATTGATAAAAACAACGTCCTCTACAAATTGTTTTTACTTTATTACCAGATCTATTATTTTTTCAGACTGCTTTTTACTTCCCACTATGTTTTTTTTTAACCATACTTCCCACTATCTATTGATAAAGGAGTAACACAGAGATCAAGGGGTGTCCATATTTTGTAAAAATGAATCATGATTATTGGGCTTCATTTATTTATGCTAAGGTCCCTCAATATTGGACTAGCAGTCAGCAACTAGTCTACACGAAACTCATCAACTATTCCCAAGTTGAATCCTTTGGAGTATCTTATCTTTAACATCATTTATCTTGATCTAATCATCTTGAAGCACCATACTGTTTTCTATAGTGAAGATGCTGGAATAGGATACAAGGTAGTCAGAGACAGGAAGTTTTAAGAATATGGAGCACGCGACAAGTAAAAGAAAACCTGGATGTTTAAAGTTACCCGGGCTGAACTCATGAACCCTATAGTGATTTCCGATTACTTCAGTCCCATATGCCTGGCATGGGGTCAAAGTTCTGTGTTGTAATTAACTAGTGCAAACACATGCATCGACCATAACATCAAATCTGTATGTGTGTGTGTGCACGCGTGCACACCATTGTGGCTTGATAACCAATTTTAATATATTTCAGAAACTGCACTAGGTAGAATCATAAAAATGGCAATAACAATTATCACAACCTTTTGCCTCACAAAGCATGCAACCTGATGTGGTTTCTCATCGGATATTCTTTCACATCCTATGGACATATATAAAAGTGTCATAACAGACCCAGTTACAGACATAAAAAATGGCATGCAATCTGATGTTGTTTCTCTATCACCACCAAAGATTTTTTCTGAGGAACCTTTAATTTAGCAGACTGTTTTTCATTTAATCATTTGCACAACACCTTCACGAACAATATTACACAGGCGACTAGGCGAGTTAGTGAATAGAGTAAAACTACAAGCTCCGAATAATTTTATAGGAATTTTGACCTATAGATTAACAATCTGTTTGGTAAAATTCATGATTATCTATAATCATATTATAGATAATCATAAACTGATAAATGATTTTGATATAATCATTTTTGTAATGAAGTTTTATAAATATTTTTTTTCAAATAATCAATTATTTTAGAAAAATACTCTCAAAGAATAAAGGGAAGGACGATGATATAGGATTTTTTTTAGTTAGTTTTTGTTTTTCTGTCTCTTAATAATTTAGAGAAAATATGAAGAAAAAAAATCAAATTCAATTTTTTTGAAAATAATAATTGATTTTGATAATGTTTAAAAATAACTTTTTATTTTTTATAAAAATAATTAGTTTTTCAATAATAATTAAAATAATCAGTTGTTATAAATTTTAATAAACACCAACATAACGAATTATGGGTTTCATAATTAATTATGGCTTATAATCCTTTATAATAATGATTACCATACAACCACAAGCAAATTATAAGAATCATACCCTTAACATGGTCCAGAACTAAAGATGGTCAGGAAAGGTGAGTTCTTTCATAAGAACTCCCCGTGCCATGTTTGTATGTCAAATGAAATGTGTAAATGTATTATCATCCCCATGGATTACATGGTCGTGTTTGGTAAAATTCATGGTTATCTATTTATGATTATAGATAATCATAAATTGATAAACCATTTTGAAATAATTATTTTTATAATAAATTTTGATAGCGTATTTTTTAAATAATTGGTTATTTTAGAAAAAATATTTAAAAGAAGAGAGAAAATTTTGATGATCTAAGATTTTTTTTAATCCACTATTATTTTTTGTCTCTTTCTTGATAATTTAGAAAAGAAAAAAGTTAAATTCAATTTTATTAAAAAAATAATTGATTATGATAATTTTTAAAAACGATTTTTTTCAATTTATATAAATAATAGTTTTTTCAATTATGATTAAAATAAGAACATTTAATTGGGGAATACCCTTACAAATTGGGAGATACTTTCGATTGGGCCAACCTAGGTATATTGATTAGGGATGTCCTAAAA
Source organism: Papaver californicum (assembly GCA_023531435.1). Classification (NCBI taxonomy): domain Eukaryota; kingdom Viridiplantae; phylum Streptophyta; class Magnoliopsida; order Ranunculales; family Papaveraceae; genus Papaver; species Papaver californicum. The sequence goes on along the minus strand of JAJJMC010010644.1, from coordinate 369,070 downwards.
CCATAAAAGACAAAGTTATCCCTTTTATATTTTTTATTTTAAAAAATATTTATTTTTCCTTAAAAAAGTTAAGAAAACAAATAAAATAATAAACTAATTGAAAATAATAGATTAAAGGTATAGGGGTATTTTAGTCATTACAAAAATATATGGATAAGGGGTTATTGACTTTTACTTCAAAATGACCATATAATGAATTATTGGATGGATAATTGATAATAGGCTCATAATCCATTATAATACTCCCTCCGTTTCATGTCCGCTTTGACTTAGTCAAAATATTAAGGTGACCGGAGGAATATTCAAAATTATCCCTAATAAATGTTTTATTATTACTAAAATTAAAAATATCATTTTATTCTTAAAAGAAATGAAATATAAGCAATAAAGATATTAACACAATTATTTCCTAACTATACAAATATTATTTAAGATTTTAAACTGGGTCTCATTTAAAATAAGTTTATGAGTATAAAAGATTAAGAGTATATTTGAGAGTTTATCGAGATAATACGACTATAAACAGAAGTTTGACACGATTTTAAACTTGACGAAAATGAAATAGAGGACAAATATTTTATAACGGAGAAAGTAATGATTATGAAATAGCCCCGAGTGGCTACTCTTTGTAACATGGTAAGATTAGTGACAAAGTGTTGAAATGTGTCATAGAAGGGCAGTAAATGAACCTCGTTTATCTTGTTTAAGATCCACTATTTTCCTAATTACACCTAGCAAAATCTGTAGCTGTCGAGCCCATCAATTTTTGAATCTGCACAACACTAATAAGATATACTTCCTATGTTTCTTAATATATGTCTTTTATTCCATTTTCATCAGTTTTAATTTATATCTAGTTTCTATTACAGTCGTATTATCTCGATAAGCTCTCAAATGTATTTTTGGATCGTTTATACTCATAAACTTATTTTCAACGGGGCCCAGTTTAAAATATTAAATAATACCTATATAATTAGGAAACAAATATGCTAATATCTTTCTTGTTTATACTTCATTCATTTTATAAAAATAAAAGTTTTTTTTACTACAAATGTTAATTTCCTTATAATATTTTTATATTTTAAATTTTGTAATAATATTTTAGTATTTTAATATGAGTAATTTTGGATATTCCTCCGATCTCTTTAATATTTTGAATTAGTCAAAGCGACATTAAGAAACGAAGGGAGTACTTAACAAATGAAAGACAGATGCAATTAGTATTATCAACCCATCAAATTTTGAACCAGGATAGCATTAATAAGATGTAAATATAAAGGAAAGAAAGAAAGATGCAGACACGCAGTTAGCAAACAATAAAAATTACAGTGATATTGGCTTTTGATATGTGGAAAATCTCAGTTATCTCTAGGATTAAATTGTTCTTATGGAAATTAGTTCAGAAGGTGCTTCCCACTTCTAGTCGGCTTATGGCTCATATTCCAGAAATTTCTTCGAATTGTAGTATGTGTAATTCTCAAACTCTGGAAACCGAGCAACTCTTTTTCAGAGAATGCCCTATTGCCATAGTAATTTGGTTTTCTTTCTTTATTGATATTGTTAATTCATATTTTCCCACATCTTCCATTAGTGAGTGGGTAAATAATTGAATTTCTTCCTCTGAGTATTTTCTTGTGTTGCTACCAAAATAATAATAATTTTGTGGTTCATTAGGAAGCACGGATGTTCAGTTCTTTTTTAAATGATTAATCTTGATCCAAAATTGTTGATGGATCAAATTAGAAATCATTTATAGTCATATCCTACTATTCCACAATATCGGAATCCCCAGCCTCATCCTTTAGGATCTGTTAAACATTTTGGTCTTGTATACAAACAGACTGGATAATATTTATTGATACGTCCTTTAAGGAGGAAGACCTCTCAATAGAATATGTTTTCTTACTTTACTCAATAGACCTGAAAAAATTTGTGCACATCGCGGCAGGTTCGAGTTGGGCGACGTCAGCTATCCATGCAGCAGCTCAAGCGTTGTTAATGTCCAGCAACTAGCAACAAACAATATACTTTCAAGTGTCACAATAGCAACTTATTGCAAGAGGCTAACGGAAATCATTAACAACAAAAACTCAAAGGGCCCATGGACAACAAAGAATACAATCGACAAGGCAAGGGAAGTATTAGTAAATTTTCATCAATTGCAGGTTTAATATATTAACAGGAAATATAGCACATCAGCAGACTCAATGGCAAAGAAAGCAATAATTCAATTCATCCAATCAATGTTAAAGCATCTACAACAACAAATCTACAAGTCCACTATTTTATATCAATAAGTAAAAAATTGCTAGCATTTTATACTTTATTATTTAATTTATAAGTTTCATATTTCCAGAGAAAAAAATTATAACTCAAAACATTTTACTAGTATGAGCTAAACTTTGCCCGAGAGACCTAAAAGTTATGTAACAACCCAACGTAGTCCGTAAGGCCCAATATATGCCTCACTGTCCAAAATATGTCAAAGGATCCCACACCCGCCGCCTTGTGACACAAAATGTACTCACATAAATTATACCTCGTGCCTCAATATATACTATCTTGACCTATGCTTCAAACAAAAAAGAAAGAAAGTTGACCTAAGATTTCACCATGGGTTTAATATTGAAGTCTTATATAGGGATTTAAGATTTTAATAGAGGGATTTTTCCAAGATTGAAGGTATTTAAATAATTAATTAGGAAATATCCTAAACAATAATAAAATGTCTAAATTATTCTCCCTCTAAAATTAAAATCTAATAACTAAATCAAAACTATATTCTAATCAAAATCTATTCATCTTCTTCTCTTGAACATCATCAACAACAACCCAACCAACAAATTAAACATCATCAACAACCCAATCAAGAAATCCAAGAAAAAATCGGTGGACAATTTTAAACTCCCCAATAAAAACGCACGATTTATGTTAGGATTATTCGTAAAATTCCACGTTTTATTTCTCTTTTTTGTGTTTGAAAATTGTTTGATTGACCTAATTTTTAGTAAAAATTAGGTTTTCAATGTAATTTATGGTTGGGTTTTTGAACAAAACCCAACTGTAAAATCAAGTTCTGAAAGTGTTACGGTTGGAAGTTCCTAAAAACCCCACCGTAACTGCATTTTCAAAAGATTTTACGTTTAGCTTTTTCAAAAACCCAACCGTAATTGAGTGACAGTTGGGTTTTGGTATATCGAACCCAACTGTAACTGACCAAAACCCAACTGTAACTGGTCAAAAATTGGGAAATCCAATTTTCACCCAGTTACGGTCAGAAATTCATCATCACCTAACCGAAAATTAGTCTTACGGTTGGCTTCGATGGGAAAAACTCAACCGTAAATAGGTCTGAAAAGCTAAAAAAATTAATCTTTGGTTGGGTAAATCACGATTTCCATCATGAGGTATGTAAAATTTGGTTTTTATAGCATATAAGAATTCACCCACCTCAAGTTTCTCACTAGAATCACTCATTTTGAATCAAAATCTAGGGTTTTCCAAAAGTCTCCAAAAAGTCTTTCTTTTTTCTTTTTCTTTTTCTTTTTCTTTTTCTTCCCACCAAAACAAAACATAAAAATTTGATTTTATTTCATTAAAGATAATACTCCCTCCGTTTCTAGAAAAGTGTTACTATCATTTTTTCAATTTGACCTATTTTTAGGCTAAAATGAAAAAGTGATAGTAACACTTTTCTAGAAACAGAGGGAGTATTATTTTAATAGTCTAATCTATTAGCTAACTAGATTAATCATTAGTAACTAAATAGGAATAGTTCAGCCATTATAAAAATATAATAGATAAGGGGTTTTTGAATTGGATAACTAATGACCATAATTTATCTTCATATAAAAAATCCTTCTATGAATCCATAATCCCCTATACGTGGGTTCTTAATATTTATCTCGTGACTCCTAGCTCTGCTCTATGACTCAAAATATACCCGATAAACCGAATCTGTCTAATGACATAAATTTGATATCAATATATGTCAAATAACTAAAATTTACCTAAAAGATCAAAAAGTTACCCAATTTTTTAGGTAACCACAAATGTGCAGTGTAACCTAAACTAGTGAGCCAAAACGTGCCTATGAAATTAGTATGAGCCTTAGATATAAGATCCGACACTTTGACCCCTAAATATATATTTTGATCAAAAATCTTCCCTCCCAGTTCAGAAAATTAAGTTTTTATGTCCCAAAATTTGCTTGAACCAAAATCTTTCACTATGATCCAAAATTTATAAAGTGATGATAAGTGCATAATTATGGTATTTTAAGTATCATTTCCTTATACTTATTTGCTAGATTTTATGTGAATTACTGTGTGTTATTATTACTTTTGTAGTTTATGTGTTTTATTAGGTTACATCTTTCAAAGAAGTGAAATTGAGCTCTACAAGGAAGAATTGATAAAGACCCAGTGTATCTCATTCAAATCTGGGATTTATACCCTCCATCGTGTAGATAATTGAAAGACAAAGCCAACGCAAAAAAGAATGAGGTCATTCCGAGTTCGTACGAAGAAGTTATGAGCAAAACCGTGAAACCAACTTGGATTTGGTATATGTTGGGCCTTATAGGCCTGGCGGGAAGAGAAATAAGGGAAGCGTTTTGGGCTCGGCTTTGATGTGAAAATTAGGGTTTTTGTTGGTTTTTTTGAGGAGGTTGAGTCTCCTAATTGGATAAGGAATTAAAAGGAAGTGGAAAAGTTTAATGAGACTAGGTTTCCTAGTTGGATAAGGATCCAGAGGAGGTTACCAAAACCTATATAAAGGGGAGCCTAGATACAATTTTTGAAGATAACTTATTATAGATAGAGATTAATATTTTCTTAATCAATTTTTAATGGCTTTTAAGAAAGCTATGTGTAGCTAAACCCAACCACTGGGACAATGGAGGAAGCCATATTTCATGAATGAATGGTAACTATTTTTGATTCTTAATGACTTTTGCATTGATTTTAATTGATTTATGATTTTTGTTAATTAATTGTGATTTTTTTTTTGATGGTGTATGCTAGATTTAAGAGCTTTTAATGCGCCATACTTGTGATTTACAATTAATGTTTTAGAAATCTACTTTTGGCAAAGAAACAGAGTCAATAAAAGAGCTACAATTGTTAAATAATCATTGTGGAAATCATTCAGAAGTGATTTTGGTGGAATCCTGAGTTCCTGTTCTTCCCAATATTATTAAAATATTTTACTTATTTTCTAGTTTAAATTAAAATTAGGTCTAAAACGAATCTTCACAAGTCTGAGTACCGAACCTTTTACCACTATTTTAAAATTACATCAATTTTTGGCGCCGTTGTCGGGGACTTGTCTTTAGGTTTAGAGTTTTAGATTTATTTTTTGTATTATTTTTCCTTTGTTCTATTTTACATTTATTTGGGTATTTCTCTTTTTGCTACAGGTTTTGGATTTTGGATTGAAAGGAAATAGAGCCAAAGACTCTGGTGATTAAAGACTTGTAGTTAAAGTTAAAACTTAAAGAACGGAAAAGAAGACAAAGAATTTTATTTTAGTTAGATTTTATTATTTAGATTTTATTTAAAAATTTGTATTAGGAAATTTTTATTATTTCTGTAATTTTTCTTTTATTTTTGGACACTTTTTGGACTTTATTTTGGGACTTTGGACATTATTATTATTTTTAAACCCCACGGAAGGGTAATTTAAATATAAACTGCAACAGGGAAGGACGACAATTACGATATTGTCTCGGCCCCTCGGGTTCGTACACTGACACAGGATTCGGTGACCCGAGTCGACTACAGCCGATTCATCCCCCGTCTGGTACGGGAGGTAAGACTCGATCAACCCACGAATCCCATGCAAGTGGGTTTACTGTATTCCTTCGTGTGCATATATGCTGAGGACCTGAATACGGATTTAATTTTCTAGTAAAGGGCAAGAACTGGCTGTACAAGATAAGGACTCGGATTTCATCACCGTTTCCTTCTTGCCCGTTTTAGGAAAATGTTACCAAACGCGAACATAAACCTTAAAGTTTTGACTAGAAAGAAACCGATAGGGTAACAAGCTTACAAGAAACTCGTTCATAAGGACTGTATTGGTTACTTTGTTAGCCTAACTCAAGGTTTAAGAAGATTATTTTAAGTTGATTAGAGCCGCCTTGTAACCAAAGGAAAAGTTTCCAGAGAGACAGGGTTATCAAAGCTCCATAGAGCTTATCCTGTTTCTGTTCGACTTAATCTTATTCGGATCATTCTAAGAGGTTTGCTAAAATTATAACTAGTAGCCTTTCGGAGGAATAAAAGTTGGTCTAGAAACAATCTAAGTGGATCCATCATGCTTTTTGTTTGCTAGATTCAATAGGTTTGATTTGGTTGAGTCGGCCTTGTTTGTGTACGTTTAGAAACCCCCTTCCCGTTAGGATTTATTTTCTTAGATTTTTTTTAATATATTATGAAGTTTTTAGAAAATGTCGAACTGGTATTATAAGGACCAATAAAATGAATATCCGACTGAATTTCAAAATAGGCATTATCCGTACTATCAACATGGTGTGGATAGTAGTCGGGGCCACCATCAACCTTTTAGAGGTTATTGCTCATACCAGGGTGATCCCAATTACTATTCATATACACATCCGTCATATGAACATGAAAATGAGCAAAATTCTAGTTCTTTATCTTTGAAGATGCCCTTGAGAAGTTGCAAGCTAGTACTATGAAGCGGATGGGATATATTATTCCTTATAGTGATTCAAATACCTCTCTAGAAGAATCACCCCTAACGATATATGAGAATTATTATAAACACATACCGGTTAGTTTGGAACAAAGATTGAGAGTTTTGGAATGCCAAAGGTTATTTGCTGATGATGATCAATCTTGTAGTGACTCTTTGTTCCATACAGAATATATAGATGACCCTGTGGATGATCGTGTAGATGATTTGCATAATTCCATAGATGAATCTATCTCACAAGATCATTCACCCGACTTAGAGGTTGTTTCTAGACCCTTAAACTTCCAAAAGTTACCTAATTCATGGTTAGAATTGTGTGTTTCTCAAGTTTTGTTAGATAACTTTGCATCCAAATACCCAGAGGACTTGCATGTTCCTGACATTTTGGAGGAACGAGTTTGTCCTGAGACTAATGATTTAGAGTCTAACAATTCGAAGACAATAGTCTCTGACGAAGATGATTGACTCATATAGAATTTTAATGTGATAGAGGACGATTTGATCCAAGTTGATAGCATAGTTTCCCCAGTGGATTTTGTTGTCCTAGACACCCAACCTTTTCAGGTCCCAGAGGCTCAAATTCCAGTAATCTTAGGTCTTTTCATTTACATATAATGTCGTCATCAATTATGAAAATGAAATAATTAATTTTTCTTTTGGTAACAAGACTATTGAACTGAATCTATTTAGTATGAGTAGACAACCTTCTTGTGAGATCTATGATTTAGAAGAAGTGAACGTAACTAGTACTCCAGTTCTGGAATCATTACCAAACACTTTGTTAGAAGATCCGTTAGAGAAATTTCTAGTCCACTTTAGATTTGATATTGACGATGATAGTGTTATTAATGAGGTAAATACTTTGTTAGATTCTGCACCTTTGATGGACACTTATAATATATGGAAAACTTTGTCTGAACTTCTACCGGTTTACAAGTCCACCATATTTCCTTCTATAGAGGAAGCTGAGTGTAGTTCTGACCTTAAGGACTCTAGAATCCAACCAATAGTTTTTAGTCCATCTGAGAGTAATGTCCACCCTAAGTTTGGGGGACCGATGATTCTTGTGATTGTCGAGTATCCCTAATTAAAGTCCTTCACTTGGGACTTGATGTTTGTGCCTCTACCATATTAAGAGACTATCTTCGAGAACTGTTTCCCGAACCTAATCATGTCCAAAAAGACGTTCAGTTGTTAGAAACCCATCCTATGGTCGATGTGGTTTACCTAGGCGTTAATACCAAGGTTGACTTTGTTTTCCCACCAAAATATTTTCTTCCATTTGTGGGAACGTATGAATTCCAAATGTGTCAGTTATTGAGTTTTGAGACTAAGCCTAATTACTTTAGGGAATTAGAATCGACACATTTGTTTAATAATGACCACCTTCATAGTAGTCAATTGAGTGGGTCAAATATGATTGACTTTGAGGATCCACAATTATACAGGTTATTATTATGTGCTTCTAAGTTCTTAGTTGAGTTATTCTAGACTTTACAACCTGATCCTGTTGATCCTGCCTACGAGAAAATCCAGCCCATGAAAATATTTTATCTAGACCCTTTTATAGAGCCTGAACCTGAACCAAAGCTATAAGTAGTTGTCTTAAACAGAAAACTAGATAAGGGTGTACTCGGTTTGTTCATTTTCTTGGCCTGTTGCAGTTTCCTTCTATTTTGGATACTAGTATTTGATTCAGATAACCCATAGTTGTTCCGACTATTGCTACATGATTTCATGAGGTGACTAATTCTTTCTTAGTCTGGCTGAAGACGTTAAACTTAGCACTTCTTGGGAGACACCATGCTCATGCGACACGGTAATATCTTTCCTTAACTCCTTTCCTTCGATTGGTAAAAGTTTCTCCTTGTTCATATTTTTAATCATTCATCTTTAGAACATTGAGGACAATGTTTGATTTAAGTTTGGGAGTAAGGGAGAAACTTTTTAACGAAATATGAAACTCCAAAGTCTAGAAACTTGTGAATAATTCAGGATGATACTAACCATTCTAGGTAGATGGAAACTTAGCTCTTTTTCAGGAATTGGAGTGCCCATTTAAATGGTTTATTCATAAAAGGATAGAGTTCAGGTGTTAGAAATAACATGATAGTTGTCACCGTATCTCGGAGTCTATCTCAAACATATCACCTTCTGTTTTTATTTTTACAATTTTTATGTTTCTCTAAGTGATTTGGTGGGGCACTAGTATCGAATTGCTATCACCGCCAGGATGGAGTAGAGTGTTTGAGATTATTTAGATTATATTAAAAAAATAAGAAAAAAGAAAAAAAAATCGAGTATTGACACTTTGATAGCAATATGTGTGTGTTCTCCCTGTCTCCGTCGCCTAAGCAAGCGTGGAACGCAGGATCCATGGGAACTATCATGTAAGATGCTGATAAGGACCATGCGCTTGGATTCAGTTTGATCCAATCATGTTGTCAATACATTTATAATTGTTTTATTTTCAATAAATCGATCGTTGGGACCCTTGTATATACCAGTTGAATCGATATTAGTATGATGATTAAGACCAGTAAGAGCATATCTTAATCCATTAGGATTCATCCTGGTACTGACCTTCAGACAGATATGGGAAACACCGTTCACCTTAGTCAACACGCGCAAACTTCATTTTGTCCACATCCATTTTCTAAATCTTTTTCTGTGATTGAACTTTGATAGATTCTAAGTATTGTGGTTGAACAACTATCTAAGTAGAGCTTTGTTTGCTTATATATGAATTTTAGTACGCTGAGAAAAAACTCGTGTACAACAATTGAACCCATATAGGGTAATGATTCCCATAACCGAAGAATTTAGTATGCCAACTAAATAGCTTGTTTAGTGTTTATCCTCAATCGTTCACGAGTAGCTACAATTTTGAGTAAAGGTTTTGTGGGTATACCTCTTGTAAACCCTCACGAGACTATAACTCGTCCGATAGGGACACCTATGGGTTTAAAGGCTTGTTACACATGCTAAGTATAACTGTGTCCTCAACGAAAGGCAGTTGTATTTTACCTTAGGTTAGTTTAGGATATATAGTTTGCTCGAGGACTAGCAAAAGCTGAGTGTGGGGGGGAATTTGATAAGTGCATAATTTACATATTTTAAGTATCATTTCCTTATACTTATTTGCTAGATTTTGTGTGAATTACTATGTGTTATTATTACTTTTGTAGTTTATATTTTTTATTAGGTTACATCTCTGAAAGAAGTGAAATTGAGCTCTACAAGGAAGAATTGGTAAATACCAGTGTATCTCATTCAAATCCAGGATTGATACCTTCCATCATGTAGATAATTGAAAGACAAATCCAACGCAAAAAGAATGAGGTCATTCCGAGTTCGTATGAAGAAGTTATGAGCAAAACCGTGAAACCAACTTGGATTTGGTATCTGTTGGCCTTATAGGGCGTGCGCGGGAAGAGAAATAAGGGAAGCGTTTTGGGCTCGGCTTTGATGTGAAATTTAGGGTTTTTGTTGGTTTTTGAGGAGGTTAAGTCTCCTAATTGGATAAGGAATCAAAAGGAAGTTGAAAAGTTTAATGAGACTAGGTTTCCTAGTTGGATAAGGATCCAGAAGAGGTTACCAAAACCTATATAAAGGGGAGCCTAGATACAATTTTGAAGACAACTTCTCATAGATATAAATTATTATTTTCTTAATCAATTTCTAATTGCTTTTAAGAAAGCTATGTGTAGCTAAACCCAACCACTGGGACAATGGAGGAAGCCATATTTCATGAATGAATGGTAACTATTTTTGATTCTTAATGACTTTTGCGTTGTTTTAATTGATTTATGATTTTTGTTAATTAGTTGTGATTTTGTTTGATGGTGTATGTTGGGACTTAAGATCTTTTGATGCGCCATGCTTGTGATTAAATTAATGTTTTAGAAATCTACTTTTGGTAAAGAAACAGAGTCAATAAAAGAGCTATAATTGTTAAAGAATCATTGTGGAAATCATTCAGAAGTGATTATGGTGGAATCCTGGGTTCCAGTTCTTCCCTAAATTATTAAAATCTTTTACTTATTTTCTAGTTTAAATTAAAATTAGGTATAAAATAAATCTTTATAAATCTAAATACCGAACCTTTTATCACTATTTTAAAATTACATCAACCGACCCAAAATCTTTTAATAATTAATACAGCTTATGGCCCAAAATTTTAATGCGATCAATATACATATCTTGAAATAAAATATGCTTGGTGATGCCAAATACTCCCTTGTCTCAAATGCATCAAATCCTATAATCTTTCAACGTGACAATTGTCCGAAATTTATAATTATGCTAAATTCTATCACATGGTTCAAAATTTTACTAGATTATATAATATTGGTATCTTGTATGTTTCAAAAAAATAAAATATTAGTATCACGTGATTTAAAATTTGCATTTTGATTAAAATAATTACCTAATAAAACCTACTTGGTGTCTTGGTGATCACATACTGTGACATGTGACCCAGAATTTATACTGAAACCTAAATGATGCCCACTGATAGAATCTGTAGCCTATTATATTTCTCGTGATCCAAAATATTTGAAGGTTATTTTTAGGGTAACTTGCAACAATTTTGAAATGCCTTCAAAATAAGACGAAATAAGTTCTTTTTTCTTTTTTTAAGCAAAGGCCTAACCAAAGGCTAGAGGTTACCTCAATAGTTGACAAGAGTCAGATTGGAGGGCTAGACCAAAAAAAATGAAGCATTGTTATCTTTAGCCCAAGTAGCCAAAGTAGCCAAAGTATGCGCAACGTTATTACAAATTCTTGGTTGAAAAGAAAAGATACAAGCCACTAGACTAGAACTGAAAAGAGAAATGTCCCTAAAGAGAGTATTCGTTCGTTGGTTGCCTTAAGAGCTTTGTCATTACTTTCAACGATTATATGAGCAAGCTTCAAATCTACTGCTTTCTTTAAGACAGCCCAGATGACTCTTGTTTCAGCTTCTTCTGGAGAGTAAACTTCAAAAGAGATCGCAGCACAAAAAGAGGACTTTCTAGCAGTCTCTCAAAGTGTTGCATGCACCACTAACCAAAGAAACATGATCGAAAGCTCCATCAGTATTGCATTTAATCTACCCGGGGGTGAGAGGGTGAGGGAGGGGAGAGGTTTCTAAGTAACAGCACCAACGACATTGTAGAAAGGGGTTGGTTGAATGATTATGTTCCTAGTGATTAACATAAACCTAGCTCTGGCAAGAACCGAAGATGCATTTTCCCTTTTGTTGTTAAAAATGAGATTATTCCTACTACTCCAGATAGACCAAATTATAGCAGCAATCAAGTTCTTAGAATCATCAGAAAAGAAGTTGTAGAATTAACAAGCCAATGAGAGAACCGGTCAAGCAAAGGAACATTATGAAAGTTTTGAACATCCAAACTCAGGGAGAAGCATCCCAAAAACAGATAGCAAAAGGGAAAATGACCAAAGCATGCATAGCAGTTTCATCACATGCAAGAAATTTGGGGAAAATAATAGTGTCAATAGGCATTCTAGATTGCAAGACAGATCTAGTTGGTAAAGCATTTCTAGTGGTTTTATAGATAACAAGCTGAATTCTATGGGGGGATTTTTAGTTTCCAAATGCACTTCCAAAAGGTATTGCTTAGGGAATATCTAAGACCTCTGAGACCCAAGTAGGAAGATTTAGAACTAAATTTACCATTCTTTGAAAGTTCTCAAGCTCTCCTATCAGGAGTGCATTGCTGGCTTAAGGGAATTGTAATAATCTTCTCTATAGAAGCATTGTCAAAATAAATTTTCAACCTGGAGATATTCCAGGATCTAGTATCAATATCAATGAAATAAGACACCTTTAAACTATGAGAGGGAGGGACAACAGGATTGGGCTTAGCTGGACCTAGAGAAGGAATCTAATTATCACACCATGGGTCAATAAACTTACCATCATCCACAATCCAAGATACGTAAGGTTTGATAAGCTCTTTAATGGTATGGAGGCATCTCCAGGTCCAATAACAAGTGGAAGGGCACTTGGAATTCAGAAAGTCAGTATGAGAAAAATACCTGACTTTAAGAATAGTGCCCAAGAGGGAGTCAGGAGATTCCACAAGTTTTCAGGCATTCCTAGCTATCATAGCCAAATTATTAAGCTCATCCTTCTGAAAACCCAGACCACCTTCACTTTTAGGAGAACAAAGGGTGTCCCAACCCTGTAAGTGAAGTTTTCTATCTTTAGGGTCAAGGGATTCTCACAACCAGTACTTACACAGGTGAGAGTCAATTTTCCTACAAAGGGCTTTAGGTATAAGGAAAACATTCATTTGATAAATGGGAATGGCTTGACCAACATGTTAAACTAGGGAAATTCTGGCAGCTTGGGACAAGAGTTTATGAGACCAAAGATTAATTCTAGCATCCAAAGATTGCAAGATACTCATATGAGTTTGGACTTTAGACTTCTGAAAATTGATAGGAATACCCAATTACTTTTTACCAAGATCAAGAGAGCTAATATTAAGAATATAGGAGAGTTGTTGAATTAGCTGAGGTGATTTGTATTTACTAAATAGAATACCAGACTTATCAAAATTAATCTCCTGGCTAGAAATATAACAATACTTATGCAGATAGTCTTTGATAGTCAAAAAGTCCTGGAAAGTAGCCTTGGAAAAAAGAAGACAGTCATCAGCAAACAACAAGTGAGTGATAGGGGGCATTCCTACATATTTTAATACATTGAACAAGCTGAAGTCTAGTAAGATTATCAATATAGGCATACAAAGCTTCAGAACAAAGAACATAAAGATAGGAAGATAGATGATCTCTCTGCCTAAGGCCTCTTTCAAGTTTAATCATGCCAGTAGGCACTCCATTGAGAAGAACAGAATAGGAAATAATTTATAAACCTTTAATGATAAGGGATATCCAATGTTCACAAAGACACATTTTCCTAAGGAATTTTTCAAGAAAAGTCAATTCAAGTTTATCATAAGCTAGACCTTCCTTTCCATGATAATAATCCATTGTAATAACCACTTCATGAGATAGGAGAATGTTGTCAGCAATGCTTCTCTTAAGAACAAAGCCATTTTGGTTCTGAGAGATTAAACCATCCATGAGAGGTTTAAGTCTATTGGCTAGGGTTTTAGAAAGAATTTTATAAGCAAAGTTGCACAAACCAATAGGTCTATACTGAGAAACAATCTCAACAGTAGGGGTTTTGGGGATAAGGGAAATATTGGTATGATTAAGGAAATGAGCTACATGACCAGTTCTAAAACAAGTTTGCACCATTTCAATGATAGAGTCCCCTACAATATCCTAGTGTTTTTGATAAAAAGGACTTGTAAAACCATCAGGCCCTGGAATTTTTTTCCCACCCATTTGAAAAGCATCATATTTTATTTCTTCAGGGGACAAAGGTATGTTTAAAAGATTATTGTCATCCAAAGAGAATTTACTAGGAAGATTAGCTAAAAATTCATCCTGAAAGGATTGAGAACTAGAAGAATAAAGAGTTTAAAGTAATCAACAAAGGAAGTACCAATGTTATTCCTATCAGTAAGAATATCTCCGGTGTGGTTCTTTATCCAAATAATGGCATTTTTTTCTTTTGTAGAGCACTATGGAAATAGGGAATGTTTCTATCTCCTTCCAAGAGCCAGACCTCCCTAGACTTATCTTTCCAGTAAAGTTCTTCCAAGGAGTGCAGGTAATTTATCCTAGCTTTAAGTCTAGAAACATTCAAGGTGTCAGAAGGGTTGGAAATTTGAATACTCTCAAGATCTTCTCTAGTAGTAGATACATTGGTCTAAATATTACTAAAAGAGTTCTTGTTCCAATTTCTTAAACCTTTCTTGGTATTAAGCAGTCTAGCCTTTAGTTTAAAAGAAGGAGAGCCCACCATATTAATAGACCAAGAATTATCTATAATGTCTCTACAAGTTGGGTCAGATCCACATTGCCATAATATAAAAAGGCTTAAGCGTATAATCACCATCAAAGTTAAAGCCTATATGCATAGGACAATGGTCTGAAGAATATCTAAGGAGTTTGTTCGCACACATCTTTGGGAAAAGAATTTCAACAATATGATTAACAAAGCATCTATCAAGCCTCTCAATAATCAAGTCAGTGCCACCCTGCATATTAGACCAAGTAAATCTAGGACCATAAAAACCAGGATCGTGCAACTAAAGGACAGAATAAAAATTCCTAGGGTTAAAGCAATCATTATCATCCACATCAAGACCACCACTTTTATCTTCAGGACTGAAAGAGCATTAAAATCACCTACAAAGAAAGTAGGTTCAGTGCTAGGGATTGGAGGGATATTTAACTGACTATCCCAGAAAGCGTCCCTAAGGGTTTGATTTGGTTCACCATATATGAAATGTATGTGACAAGTCTTGAGTGAAAAATGTCATTGGTGGTCACATAAATACTTATGGATCTAGATGAAATAATTTGGAGATCAAATTCATATTTCCAAACTAAGACCAGACCCACCACTTTACCAATGCAAGACACATTGAAAACACAAGGAAACCCCAGGTTCTTAAGTTTTTTAGCCCAGTATCATTTTTTATTTTTGTTTCAGAAAGGAACTATGTCAGGATTTAGATTTTTCAGGAGGACACTCAACTCTTTGTTTGCATCTTTTTTTCCTAGACCTCTAACATTCCAGCACAACATGTTTATATTATTGACAGGATGTAAGGGCATGAAAGTAAATATATTTGAAATAGCATAGTTAACCAGAAAGGAGGAATTATTGGGATGGTTTACCTGATTTGTGGAATGAGCATCACCATTAGGCTGAGATCCATAGAAATCACCACTTGCAGAGTTTCCTTGTGTTGAAGAAAGATCCAAAGAGGCAGCTTCTTTAGGAGAATTATTGCAGACGTTATGGCTTGCCATGGAATTACCAAATGTAACAGGGAAATGACCATAGGGATTGACAAGCTGATGGTGATGATCAGATTGGTTAGGGATTGAGATGGGTGGGAAATTATCAAAATTGGTTATTGGAGGGCAAAGGGTATTGTAATCTTGTTCAGGAGAGAACTGCCTTTCAGGAGGGACTACTATGATGCTATCCAAAGCAGGTTTGACAGTATATGTGCGTTTTCTTGCATCAACCCGGGGATTGATTTTTCTCTTGATAGTAGAGAGTGCATTATGCTCGCCAGGAAAGGGAATAATCTATTCTCTTGAAGAAAAAAAGGAGGTCGGGCTGGTACAACAACAAATTTGAATTTTCTAATATTAGAGTCTTGATCTTTAGAGGTAGTGGAGCTGAGTTGTTCAGAAGCAACCAGGTCAGAAGAAATAGGTTTATGCACAATTGGAAGCCCATTCTCAGCAGAAGTCACAATGGTAGGTTGAATATGGCCAACCTCATAGATTTTAGGGTTAGAGATTTGCTATAAAAATATCCCATGTTGAGCTTTTGATTGATGGATTTCTCATAAATAGGCATATCAGTATCCTGGATGATAACAACTTTACCTCTCTCTTTTAAAACAGAAGCATAATCAATAAAAGGACTATCATTGGCCTGTTGTGTAGCTAAAAGATTTGCTGAACAATCCATAGAGTCAGATATAGAAGAATTCACAACTGGATGAGGGGGCATCAATCTGGAGACAATGATTCTTGGAGGCTGAGATTTTTTTGGAGAAGCTTGGCTTGGCCCACTTGTTTGCGGACTGATTTTGGCTTATTTTTAGAGCAAGTTGCTTCTCTATGATCGATGATACGACAAGTATAACAGAAGGATCTTGGAACCATGAAGTACCTACATTCTATAAGAAAAGGGTGAATTCTGCCTATTGTGATCAAAGTAATTCCAGTTGCAAGAGGTCGTTGAACATTAATCGTGACAAAAACTTTGACATTCTTCTTGAGTGGGTGATTACTATATGGAGATTTTGCTTCCACCAGTTCTTCAAGTTTTATGGAGAGTAACTTTAAATCTTCAAAATAAGTATATTCATTTGGAAAATTACAGAGGATCAACCACATTAGCTCTCCTGTAAAATTAACCTGGCAATTATTTGGCCAACTGGTTGGAGGAACTTCACGCAAGACAATGAGATAACAACAAGCAAGAAAGTATATAAGAATCTTATTCTTTAAGCCACTGAAGGTAGTGACTGTAGGAGATTGAAGGAGAGGTTATTGATTGCAAATGTAGCTTCGTACAAAGGAAGTAGGAACTAGGAATTCACTGCAAATGTGCCCTATCATGCACCATTTCCAATTATTGTCATTCTCAACAACCACAACTGTTTTATCGATATAGATTGGCTCAGTTAAATAAGATATAAGATGGTTTGGTAGAATTAGTTTTTCAGACATATGGTGAGTTAGATCTTGAATATCTTTATCAGTAGATTGAGCTGCATTTTGTGAAGAGCTTGAAGTTCCATCTGATGGGAAATAAAGAAGGGATGTAGTGAAGATGAAGAGTAGACGGATGAGGTTTTTGAATTAAATGGTGAGGATGATATAGAAGTTGGTGATCAGTGTAAAATTCCAAATAGTTTTCTTATCCTATGCAGTGAGACTGTGATAGTTCAACTGAATGTGATAACCTATCTGAAGAGAGACAACTATGAAATCCTTAAACTGGAAAAATTTGTATGACAAATAAGATGAGGGATAGTGATTTTGAGACCCAAAGGATGTTTTGTTTCTGTTGTTATGAGGTATGGGATGACCAAAATTTTGGACTTTAGCATCTCTATTTCTTTCAAGCAAAACATGGGAGACAAAAGAGATATTGACTCCCAAAAGGGCACATGGACCAACTATGGGAGGTCCATTTTTAAACTTGACCAGATCGAGGATTTGTTTCTTTAACTCAGACTGAGTAGGACAAACAACAGAGATTCTTTTACCGTTAGAGAAAGTATGATGGGCAAGGGTTTTGGTGGTTGAGCATTTATGGTGTCTGTTTTTTTTTCGAATATAGACCAAGAACTATTAATGAAACAAGGGGTCCGTCTTACCAAGACCTATCCATGTGGTTCAGGAAATAGTGATGGTGGTGATGGGGATTTAGGTGCGGGAATTGGGTTTTAGTATTCTGCATGCACCATACGTGTAACCCATAGCAAAATAGCATCTCATCAAGTGCTTCCTTCTTTGAACCTGCATGAATTCAATTAAGAAAATTAAAATCACACTTAAGGCACTACAAGTAGGTGAACCACTAGATCCCTTCTTAATGGTAATGCAGGGGAAGTTTAATCGATATGAATAGTCTAGAGTTAGACTTTGGGAATAGTTTTTCAAACAATGATGATGGTTTTGAAACGCATACGCATGGATTTGAATTGGCGTGAATTGCCAAGAGACGGGACATTTCACCAAGACTTAAATGACCATTAACTGCCCAAATTTGGCCTTTAAAATGGGAATACTTATCAATTATCACCCAAACAGAAGGAATTAAACCAAAAATAGCAACGCAATTTAGAAGCCAGAGAGCATTAGGAGATAATGGCAAACCCAGGAAACAATCTTCCAGAAAAAAATCCTTCTGAAACCTATGAGTTTACAATGAGAAATGCACTGAGATTAGAAACCAATGAGTTAAATGATTTGATAGTTGAATTGCAGAGTGAGGTATGTAGGCGAAGCAGAAGGACTGAGTATGAAAGGATACGAGAAGAGAATGAAGAGGATTTTGCTATTTGGAAAGAGAAGTGTTTATCAAGGATTGAATGAAAGAGGAGTGAGAGGGATGATTGTGATGATGATTATACCTAGAAGAAAAGGAGAAGTGATACAGAAAGTGGTTCTGAAGGATCTGAAAATGGTTATGAGTACTATGTGGAGAAGTAAGTTCATCCGAGGAAAATTCTGGAGCATAGTAGGAGAAAAAAAAGAAGGCAGCGAGACAAAAAGATGAGTTATACAAAAGATTTTTGGCTAAGAAGAATACCCCACCCCCCACCCCACCGCCCCATATTTGCACGAACAGTGGATGAGAGGATAGAAGAGGATTTTGAAGGAGATGCTGAGAGAGATGTTGCTGACGGTGGGGAGGCACAAGGGTCAAAAGAATCTGATGAAGAGGAAAGTGAGGATAATGATGGTAATGAAAATAGTGATGATTCTGGTGGAGGTGCTGGAGATGGTTATGGGACTGCTGCTTCATCTGGAAACGAGTACAACACACAATATGAGGAAGAGGACTATGACAGCTACGATGGGGAGGATGACTGGTGATCACCCTTGGGACATCAGAGAGGATAATCTGCGAAAAACTGGTAAAGTTTTTAAAAATGATTAATAGATTTCTTTTAAAATCCTCTTGATGTTTGTTGCTAGTTCTCTTCTTTAAGCTATGAATGTTCCTGAAGAAGTTGTTTGCTTTTTTTACCCAGACGACATGGAGTTCTTTCTTGAAAGGTTTAGTTTTATTTTGGTTAAGTATTAACTGTTGGTGATGAAGGTTTTTTTGTTGATCTGAAAGTGTTATATTTCTTACTTGAAACTCTATTTGGATGTAAAGAGAGTTTCTTTAATGTAAATAGTGGGGGTAATGATCTTGGTGGTAATGATAGAATGGGATTTGTTAGGGTTAGTTATTTTGGTATTGTAATTAAAATGTTACGGGGTTTGAAGTTGGGTGGTTCCTTTGTTATGGCTGTAATGAAAATTGATGTTATGAAAAATGAAAATATTTTGTTTGATCGGTAAAATGATAATATTCTTGAAGAATTTCTGAATCACAAGCAGTAAGTTCTGAAACCAGATTAGAATTGATACATTATAAGGATTGGTTGGTGAAAGAAATAGTTCATCGAGATATCTATTGTTGTTAAATAAGGTTATTTTAAAGTATAATAAAAAACCTCTAATCCAAATATTTATTATAATGGATAAATTGCATCAACTAATTATGTTTTAATCATTTCGATTAGAACATTTAATAAATATATATTGTTAGATTAGGTTAGTTAGATTTCATTAATATTTGTGGTTGAAAATTAGATTAGTTGTAGATTTTAGAGGAAAGAAAAAAAAATTAAAAATCCTAGTTTTTGATCATCTACAGTTAGGTTATGTTATAAATGATCTAATCGTGGATCCCATCTACGATTAGGTTGGGCTCGTAAAACTCATTTGTCTTCTATTTAAAAAAAGAAAACTAATCGTAGATTCGACAACCTAACTATAAAGCTTGAAAAACAATCTAGCCGTATGTTAAGAAACCTAACCGTAGAATCGTAGATCAACGTGCAACTATAAATTTACCCTTCAAGGTTTTTGACTTATTTGATAAATCAAAAAATAAATTAAAATATGGTTTTTTTTTATAGTTCTGTGTATACTAACTTAGTAATTTAGTTAGTTTAATTTATGAAAGATAGATAATTATTATTGCTAACTATTGATTCTACATATACATAACTAGTATGTAATATATATGAGATATTAAGTGCTAAA
This sequence comes from Papaver californicum, assembly GCA_023531435.1. Lineage (NCBI taxonomy): Eukaryota > Viridiplantae > Streptophyta > Magnoliopsida > Ranunculales > Papaveraceae > Papaver > Papaver californicum. The sequence continues at coordinate 348,901 of JAJJMC010010644.1, read as the reverse complement.
CTGTAGGAGTTTAGTTAGGACTTTAAGAAGTAAAGTGGAAGCTTTTATTGTTTCTTTTTTCGTTACTTTACAAGATGAATTTTTACAAGATTTATAGATTTTAAAAGTACATGATAAACAGACATGTCCATAACCAGTAAACCATCAGTTGGCACGTATGATATATGTGTCATTTTAGGATTAAACTTAATCCTCAGTGGTTAAGTTAATCAAGTGTATCCTTATCACAAAAATATAATCTAAAATTGGTTTTAATGTTCGGTGGGTTATCCACCAGAATCTTCGGTTCATGAGACTCCCCCTCGGATAATCCACCGTTTCAAGATTATTGTCTCGCTAAAACTTTAGCGGTAAAATTTAGTGGGACAAAACCCGGTTAAAAGAAAAAGAGTACAATAAAGCATCTTAGATTAGTGTTGGACACGTATATGTTGCCTCGTTAAAACCTTGACAAGAAAAACCCAGTGGGACAAAATCTTGTCGAAGGAAAAAGTGTACAGCGCATTAAAGTCCAAAATCAAAACTCCTCCTGACCAAAATCTCCGATAATTTGTCTGCTTGTAAATGTGGCGCATAACGATTCCATAAACCAGTTTCCGGAAAACTTTTGTTGGTAAAGACTTGGTGAAGAGATCTGCAAATTTTCATATGATTTTATTTTCCGGATATCAATCTCGTTGTTCTTCTGGAGATGGTGAGAATAAAATAACTTTGGTGAAATATGCTTCGTTCTATCACCTTTGATATATCCTTCTTTAATTTGTGTTATACACGCCGAGTTGTATTCACAAATTATTGTTGGAGTACTGGTTATGGAAGTTAGACCGCAAGAACTTCTGATGTGCTCGATTAATGACCGCAGCCACACACATTCTCTACTGGCTTCATGGAGAGCAATTATTTCAGAGTGACTTGAGGATGTAGATGGCATGCTTTGTTACAAGAACACCATAAAATTACAGTTCCACCGCTAGTAAAAATATACCATGTCTGGGAGATTCCTTTGTACGGGTCTGACAAATATCAAGCATCCGTATACCCTGTTATCTGCGAACAAGCTAAAGAATCTTTCGAGTAAAACAAACCCATGTCAGCAGTACCACGAAGGTAACGAAAAATTTGTACCCCTGTCCAATGTCGTTTCGTTGGTGCAGAAATATACCTGGCTAGCAAATTTACTGCTAAAGAAATGTCATGCCTAGTACATTGAGCTAAATATAACAATGCCCCAGTTGCGCTCAGATAAGATACTTCGGGACCAAGGGGTGCTTCACCCTCTTCTTTAGGGCGAAATGGATCTCTTTTAGGGTCAAGAGATCTAATAACCATTCGGGTGCTAAGCGGATATGCTTCGTCCATATTGAAACACTTTAATATTTTCTCTGTATAAGTGGATTGGTGGACGAGAATTATGCTTTCATAATTCTCAAGTTGTAGGCCAAGACAAAAAAAAAAAATTACCGAGATCTTTCATCTCGAACTCCTTCTTTAAGTATTCAATTGTTTTGGAGAGTTCATCAGGAGTTCCAATCAAGTTTATATCATCAACATACACAACTATTATTGCAATTCCAGATTCTGTCTTTTTAATAAATACACAAGGGCAAATAAGATCGTTTATATATCCCTCTTTTATTAAGTATTCACTAAGAAGATTATACCACATTCTCCCAGATTGTTTTAATCCTTATAGAGCTATATTTAGTTTCAGTGAACACATGTGACGTGGGTTCCCTTCAGGTAATCTGAATCCTTCCGGAAGTTTCATATAAATATTTATATCTAGCTTTCCATATAGATATGCAGTTACCACGTCCATTAGATGCATGTTGTACCTCTCAAAGACTGCCATACTAATTAAATATCGAAAGGTAATTTCATTCATAGTCAATCCCAAGTTTATGCAGGAAACATTTTTCCACTATTCGCGCTTTGTAGCGAACGACTTCATTTCTCTCATTACGCTTTCTCACAAATAACCATTTGTAATCTACCTGATTCACATTTTCTGGTGTTTGGATTGCGAGCCCAAAAACATTGCGTTTAGCGAGAGAATCAAATTCAGCTTGGATTTCCACTTTCCATTTCGGCCAATCGCCTCTTTGTCGATATTCCTCTATAGAGTGTGGTTCAATACCATCATTATCGTTGGCGATTTCAGTAGCTACTGAGAATGAAAATATGTCGTCGAAAATAGTTATGTTACATCCCATACTTCTCTGCCGCATGCGTAATTTATGGAAATTTCCTCATTCACAGGTACCTATGTCTCAGTTGAGACTTTATCCTCTTCAGGAGGTTCATCAGAGAAAAAGGGTCGTTCTTTGATAGTCTCTGCAGGAGCACTATCTATAGCCTCTTCAGGAGACCTCTTTAATCGAGGCAGATTGGCTCTTCCTCTTTCGAGAGACAGAATCTTTTGATCCAACTGGTCGTCCATGCTTCAGGCGTGCCTTTGATGACTATTTTGCCGCTGAGCTCCCAACTTGTCCTTTCTGTATATCAATCCGAGCTGGAATATTTCTAGCAGGCACATACGATTTTGTAATTCGATCAGTTTCAGTAAATGCATCAGGCATTTGATTTGCAAGATTTCACAGATGTATGATCTTTTTCACTTCAATTTCGGGCTGATTCGTGCAAGGATCAAGATGAGACAAACTTGATGTGTACCAAGATATTTCACGATATTCTTCTGACGACTTACCTTCTCCCCCTAATGGCGGGAAAACTGTCTCATCAAAATGACAGTCTGCAAATCTAGTTGTAAAGACATACCCGTTAAAGGTTCTAAATACCTTATAATATATGTTGAATAAAAACCAACATAAATACATAGGCGACATTGTGGACCAAATTTAGTGCGTTGTGGTGGTGTAATAGGCACATAAATAGCACAGCCAAAAACACGTAAATGCGAAATATCTGGTTGCTGCCTCAAAACAAGTTTAAAGGGGAATACTGATGGCTAGCAATTGGTCGAATTCGGACTAAAGCCGAAGCATGTAAAACGACATGTCCCCATGCGGAAACAGGTAATTTAGTTCTCATAAGTATGGGTCGAGCAATTAACTGAAGATGCTTTATAAAAGACTCAGTTAATCCATTCTGAGTATGCACATGTGCTACAGGATGCTCGACATCAATACCAACTGAAAGGCAATAAGCATCAAAAGCCTTAGATGTAAACTCAATAGCGCCATCAAGACGAATGGACTTAATAGGAAAGTCCGGAAAATGGGCACGCAACCGAACAATCTAGGCGAGCAGTCTAGCAAACGCAACATTACGTGTTGATAGTTGAAAATCATGAAACCATCTAGCAGATACGTCTATCAATACTATAAAGTATTGAAATGGTCCACAATGTGGATGGACAGGCCCACAAATGTCATCATGAATCCTCTGGAGGAATGTTGTTGATTCAGCAATAACGTTTGTTAAAGATGGTTTCGGAATTAGTTTTCCCAGGGAACAAGCAACACAATTTATATCCTTGCTTAACAGAAGCTTATGGTTCTGTAAAGGATGTCCATGAGCGTTTTGTATTATTCTACTCATGGTAGAACCTGGGTGTCCAAGTCGATCATGCCAAAGCTTGAATAATTCAGGATCATTAAACTTCTGGTTAATGACAACATGAGATTCGACAGTTCGAATTCTCGTAAGATACAATCCAGAAGAGATAGCCTTAAGCTTTTCTATAAAGCATTTTTGGCACGAAACAGATGAAGTAATACACAGATACTCCATATAATGCTCATTCGTTGTTTCAAGGTGGTAACCATTACGTCGAATATCTTTATAACTCAACAGAGTCCTCTGGGATCTGGTAGAATATAAAGCGTCTTCAATAATTGATTTTGTACCACCCGGTAGAATGATACACGCTCTTCCGGAGCCATCTATCAAACTACTCGAACCCGAAATAGTATTCACATTACCCTTAAACCTTTTCAAGGTTATAAAATATTTATAGGCTCGAAAAATTATGTTTGTTGTTCCACTGTTAACCAAACAAACATCTTCATCGTCTACGTTTGAATTGGATAAATCATTTCTGGAATCCATATCCTTCAACACAAATAGACGAGAGAAAATTAACAAAAGTATTAACAAAATATCCACTTGTATTATACACCAAAAAAATGTGGTACCCATCAACAAAAACATGCACAAAAACAAAAACAAAAACTCATAAAATACAAGAAAATATATTACATGGCATATGAAGGAAACATTTAGTTCTACAGCTCATCAAAAGAAAACTGGATATGCTCGCCACCTTCAGGGTCGACGAGATAATCAGATACATCAAAGTGGGTATTCCTGGTATTAGGAACACTGACTTCTATTAATTTTGTCTTTGTATCTTCGGCAGGTCGCTTCTGGGATGCCTGGTATTGTTTAATATAATTTTCTGGCGCACGACAAGTTTGTTTCCAGTGACCAGTTAAGCCACACCGATAGCAAAAATCTTTCTGGGGGGTCGGCTAGAAGAACCCTTTCCCTTTTCTTGTTTCGGTTCCTTTGGTTCCGCAATTTTCAACTGCCGTTGGTACGGCTGATAACGGGCATAATTTCCCGTGCATTTTTGTGCCCCAACATTGGTTTCTTTTTCCATATCCACGTTTGCTTTTGTTACCATGATATTTCCTCGTCCAAAAGCCACGTGTACTTCAGGTACCGCTGCGGAACCAACGAGACGAGCTTCATGGGTTTTCAACAAAAGCTCATTATTCTGCTCTGTAATTAACAAACAAGAAATTAGCTCAAAATATTCTTTAAGCTTACGCTCTCGATATTGCTGCTGCAAGAGCACATTTGAGGCATGAAAGGTTGTAAATGTCTTTTTCAACATTTGTTCTTTAATGATAGTTTCACCTCATAATTTCAGTTGTGAGGTTATTTTAAACAGAGCAGAGTTGTAAGCTTTCACTGAACGAAAAATCTTGCAGTCGCAAGTTCAACCAATCATTCCGAGCCTTTGCAAGTATGACCAACTTCAGGTGGTCATATCGCTTTTTCAGACAGTTCCACAAAATAAGTGGGTCTTTAACTGTCAATATTCCTTTTTCAAATCATCATGTAGATGATGTCGAATGAAAATTATGGTTGTAGCGCGGTCCTTACTGGACGCGGTGTTTCCTTCTTGGATTTTCTGCTCAAGACCTTTAGCTTCAAGATGAAGCTCAGCATCAAGTATTCAAAAAATTTAATTATTTTTTGAGATATCTAGATCGACGAATTCGAGTTTAATTAGATTTATCATTTAAAAAAAATATTCAAAGAAACAACAACTACTTATACTTCCTGTAATTTAGTCGTTGAATAATATCAGTTCACCGTCGACCGTTGAGAGCTTCGTACTGATAACGTTTTATATAGTTCCGTATATACTAACTAAGTAATTTACTTAGTTTAATTTATGACAATTAGATGATTATTATGGCTAACTATTGATTCTACATATAGATAACTAGTACGTAATACATATGAGATATTAAGTGCTAAACTGTAGGAGTTTAGTTGGGACTTGAAGAACTAAGGTGGAAACTATTATTATTTCTCTTTTCGTTACTTTATAAGATGAATTTCTCTGGTATTTATAGCCTTTAAAAGTACATGATAAACAGACACGTCCATAACCAGCAAACCATTAGTTGGCAGGTATGACATATTTATCATTTTAGAATTAAATTTAATCCTCAACGGTTAAGTTAATCAAGTGTATCTTTTATCACAAAAATATAATATAAAATTTAATTTTAATGTTCGGTGGGTTATCCACCAGAACCTTCGGTTCATGACAGGTTTCTGTTTTAGATTAATATGTAGAGAAGAGTAATTAATATAGTTTATGAAAGGGTAACTCAATCATTTGCTATAGCCTATATATTAGGATACGCTGTATCTGTCTATCTAGACAAATTAATCTTGTTGTGCCCCTTCAAATTTTCTGCACCCCTAAAAACAGGCATCAAGTATTATGGCCCAACTTTGCTTCTCTTTACAACTTTGATATTATGGCTGAAAAACACAAGTCGGAGCAAAAGGAAAAGATGGTTTCAACAGAGAAACTGAGGCACAGTTCAGGGAAAACTGAAACTAGGTTTGTTAAATGATGTTTAATTTTTTCTTAGTTGCTAAATTGAGTCATACGAATATACTTACATGTTAATGAACATTAAGTTTCAATCATTTTTCATAATAATTAAGCAAAGCAGTTGATAATTAAGAAGGAACAAACAATTACATTGATTCGAATAGTACACGGGATCATGTAGCGATAATACATGCTAATGAACTGTTGCGAGGGCAAGAGCTACACAATCGCCTATCACACTTCCCAGATGTACCACATTTTGATCGTAATGCACATTCTTTCACAGTATCTCCAAAGAATGCATAACTCGGCATCCAATATATGTATAAGATATCTTCAACATAATATCTTCAACATAATAATCATAGTAGATATGAAGTTTTAGGTTCTCATCTGATTCCAACCTAAGAAATGAGAGAGCAGAAGTGTCATACTCATCCACTTTCTTAAGCAAAATTCTTCAGTTTTGTCAGCGTAACCCAGTGTTAAAAATTAAGTGGTAGTAGTACCCTCTATCCTGTGAGGGTAAGGAGTCCCTTCGTCTTGAACTGGATTGATTCTTTGAACGAAACAAAATGTCACATTTAAAAGACCCATTGCTTCCCAACCTGCATATGAAACAAGTTTACCGAATGGTTTGTAAGAAAGTTTGTGTGATGATCCAATGAAGTTAACACTAGGCCCGTATTCCGTGACGTCGTATTCCCTGTTTTTTACAATCTGGAAAGTTTAGTTTTTGAAAACAGCAGATCGAACCATGACACTAGAACGAGAACAAAAGATGGTAATGAATGCCAGGAGAAAATGTAGAGGAGGAGGAGGAGACATATTGGATCTTCTCCAATCTTATGTGTATGTAGTGATGAAATGTTGATGATCAACAGCTTATACTTAAAATTGGATTATTAAGATGGGTTCAAATTAAGGATAAGTCTCTACTAAACATTTCAAAGTCAATTTTCATCATAAATGAGGGGAGATACAACTCAAATGCAAGGGAAAATTGATAAGGGGCGTCCACTACAGTTTGTTTATACTTTTATTACCGACTCTATTATCTCTTCACTCTTCACTCTTCACTCTTTTTTACTTCCCCCCATGCTAAAAAAGGGCGTGTAGCGTAAGATATACAGTTAACTTTTTGACAGGTAAAAAAACATTAAGTGGGGCGTGTAGCCATAAAAGGCTCCGCCATCACAAGCCATTAAAAAAGTCCAAGACTACCAGACTAGTATCAATAAGAAATTCCCACTGATTTTCCAGCAGCTATAATTAACAGCATCAACGTTCTACTTTGCAGAATTTCACTAACAGCATTTTCATTCTAAAATATTCTTTCACATTAGATGGACATTGAAGTGCTAAACAAACCCAGTTATAGACTGAAAACATGAGATTTCTTGGCATACAACCTGATTTCGTTTCTCTATCACCGCCAAAGCTTTATCCTAAGGAACCTTTAATTCTGCAGACAGCTTTTCTTTTAATCCCTTGAACAACACCTTCATGAACAATATTACATAGGCTAGTTAGTGAATGCAGTAAAACTACAAGCTCTGCATAATTTGGTAAGTAATCTGACCTATAGATTAAGAAACCTCGCAAGCATATTATAAGAGCTCTAACATGGCAAAGAACTAAAGATGGTTAGGAAAGGTGAGTTCTTTCCGACGAACTCCTTGTGCCATGTTTGTATGTCAAGTGAAATGTGTAGATGTTATCATCCGATGGATTATCTGAGTGGCTACTCTTGGTAGCATGATAAGAGTATCGAAGTGTTGAAATGTCATAAAAGGGCAGAATATGAACCTTCTTTATCTTGTTTAAGATCCACTCTTCACCTAATTAGACCTAGCAAAATCCATCGCTGTTGAGCCCATCAACTTTTGAATCTGCATGGCATTAATAAGGTATACTTAACAAATGAAGGACATATGCAATTAGCATTATCAACTCATCAAATTTTGAATCAGGACAGCATTACTAAGATGTAAATATAAAGGAAAGAAAGAAAGGATGCAGTCATGCAGACATGCAGTTAGCAAACAATCAGAATTATAATGACATGGGCTTTTGAGATGTATCATATACAAGAAATGGAAGCATGAAAGCCTAATCCGAGACCAAATAACAACTAGGGTTCATTATAGACATTCCATGAGGAAATCACATCTTTAATACAACACAACCAAGAAGGATATTATATGACCAGTATCAAGTTTGAGTTAGTGAAAGAAAAATGAAATTTGAGGCCAATTATTCCAAATAGTAATCTAACTCATTTTTATCTGTACACTTTCTAGACAGAATTGTTCCAATTAAACGGGATCATATTCACAATCTATTGAGATTTAGAAAACTAATTGCCATTTTGATGGTCCATAGGAGATAAGATTATTATGATACAAATTTAAGAAACACAAGTGTTCAGAAACACGCAAGGTAAAACTTTAGATCACCAGCTCCAAGGGTTTGCCTCAACTAAATTATCCAATAAGTCTCATTCTTAAACCCGCAAAAACGCAAAGAAATATAAGAAAATGTACCTCAATCATGTTCTGTGGCATTGGTTTCCCTTCCGCCTTTAACTTATCCATCTTCTTTCGTGCTTCCTTAATCCACCTAAACCTCCCCAACACATTCTCTACTTCTCCCAATGTGCAATTACACTCTTTTGCTGCCTCTATTTTCTGACTTGCTTTTAAATTCTACAAACAAAAAAATGTTCAATACAAATGTTCCATAATTGACCTAAAAGATGAGGTTAAATTGCAAATGTTCACAAAAAATTCTACCTCTCCAGTATAATCAAAACATCCAAGAACTCGAATTAATGATTCTTGTTTTAATGAATCTGCGAGCATCTCATTGCTAATTCTCCCGACTTCGAATTGCTTACATTGCAATGCTTTTCTAGCACTCATTATCTCATCCGCAAATCCTGAAATTCAATGGCATTTTTGTACATGTAAAGATGAGATGAATTTTCAAGATCAAGACTTAAAAGTTAAAAGAGAGTGTACTTACTAAGTAGGGTGAAAGAGTGTGGATTTGCCTGTGTATTGATAGGATCTTGAGCCATTGCTCTTCTGATCTTATCAGCAAAAGACATCTCAAGATGCGATGTTGTAAAGATCGAACGGACTTGGGAGAACTTGATGGCATTCTTAAAAACATTGATCAAGGATCGATGAGAAGCCATTGCTGTATTTCTTCAAAGCTCTGGAAATGTGAGGAGATTTTGGGGAGTTAGGATTTTGATAGAGAAGGCCAACACATGCGTGTAAAGACAGTTGTAACACCAAAACCTAACTACTCCACAAACTGAAGCTTATAACTGTTTCGTACCATTGATGGGTTGCTATAGCTTAGATTTATCAGACAACTCCTCCTAGCGATACTCTTAATGCATTTTCATTCATTTTATAATAACTAAAATACTTACAAACAAAAAGGACAGCCCTTTCATTTGGCAATTTCATCAGTACACAAGTAGAACCCCAAAAACTGGAAAAAAAAATAAAAAAAATACATTCTCTAAATAAGAAGTACTGATTTCTCTCTAAATACGAAGTACTGATTTCATTTCATATGCATTCATTCGATACTCAAAAATACAGCACCAAAATCATTAGACAAGCTAGTCTAGGGGGAGACGTAATAATCTTAAACCTAAAACCAGGTGGCAACACCTGAAAAGTGCCTGCCAATAGTCAAAAAAGTGGAATTATTAACAATGGAAGCAGCATTGTAGCAACCCTCCTAAGAACACTTCTGAATAACACAAAGTATACACATTACCCCCTCTCTTTTATCCCTAAAAATCAAAAGAAACCCCTAAATCCCAAGAACCTCAACCTTGTTTTTCTTTCTATCCAAACAACAAGTTATGTTCATCAAACCTAAATTCAAAAGATTATGGAAGTGAGAATTCAAAAAACCCTAAATCTGACTAAAATGAATAATGGGTTATCTAAATCAATAAACAAATTCAATGATTACTAATAAATAGAGAGAAAGATCGAATGAATAGATAAATGAATACGTACCAATTTTCCGTCCAAGGACATACAGAAGATAAAAAACCAAATTTGTTTTAGGTTTGAGATTACTGTACAGAGAGACTGAGAGAAAAACCCCAAAAGAGGGATTTAGAAAGAGAGAGGGTGAGAGAAAGACGAAGATTTAAGGGTTTTGGTGGAAAGCAAATACGTTAAAAGAGGGATCATTTGGTCTCGGCCGTAAAATGTTAAAAAGGGATCATTTTGATACCAAAAGAATCCAATTCCAAAAATCAGAAATAAAAATATTTTATTTTATATAAAGAAATAAGTCGAATATATCTCTCAACTTAATAGGCCGATTTAGACATTTAACCCGTTACATTAAAACATTTCTATCTGCCTCACCGTTAATAGATAACGTCCCAACACAGTTATCTAGTGGGACCAAATTATTCGTTCAACATGTGAAAAGTAATTCCCTGTCGCAAAGGCGAATATACACTTTTACTTTTATTTGGTTTCTAATCGAAAAAAATTTTAGGGAGGCAGAGATTGATAATTTACAAAAGATTTACAGGCGTTAATTCTCGCCAGAAATTTCTTAGGGTTTCACCCATATTTTTGTTACTCTTTCGGTATATAAATCAAAGTATTTTGAAGAAATGGGGAAGAAGATAATAGTTGATGAAGAATTAATTAACAAGAAAACTGATCAAATATCTAAATGGTATAATCTCACGAACCCTAACTCTATTTATCTGTTTTGTTGCTATGGATGTTCAATGTTTGTTCCTATTTGGGGATTTTTTTGCTAGATTTTAAATTAGGGTTTTCTAACCAATTATGAAATTGGGGTTTACAGGAACCCTTTTCTAGCAGAATTGCTCTGCGACAGCAAGACAAGCATCTGTTTCCAGGGTTTTTGTTTTTATTTTCCATGTACATCTAGGTTTTTGAACAATTTTGATTTAGAAGTTATATTGTCAGAGTTTATAGTGGATGAATAAAAGGTTCCTGAAATTGAATCTTTTCTCAGTTTTCTCTTCTGATATTGTTGGATAAATGTATGTTTGAGGAGTCGACGCACTTTGGTTCTTTCCTTAGATTCCACTAGCAATTTCCTTCATCTGATTACCAGTCATGTTCCTTAATAATTCTCGTTAACATGACTCTAGCATGATCTTTTGTTTGATTTTGTTTGGTTTGCTCGTGATATGCTTGAATGGTATAACTGCAATGTCTTCAAAATGGAAATTAGACTATCTAGAATAGTACTGCTCACATTTATTCCATTAACCATTGAGTAAAAATAAGTATGATTAAAACTTGATCCTCTTGGAGTTGGGTTTCTGGAAGATTGGAAAGAAGAAATCTCAGCATTAGTTAAGTTAGAAGCTCTATGACTTGTATAATATTTCCTTAGATTTAAGCGTTTGCTTACGGAAAAGGAACACAAATGGTTCCTTCCAGCATCACAGAGAAACCATAACACCATTAGAAATGGTCACGCACTTACATAATTATCCATATATTGACATATGTTCCTATTAACGAAACAAACTAAGTAACACAAATTTGTTTATGTCAATATCTACCTGAATACTCTTCATCTCATGAGCTAGGTTAGCAGACAGAGTCTCTCCATTAGTTAAATAATTGTTGATGATCCGTCAGGTCGCATTAGCTCAGCTAATATGGCAGGACTGAATATAGGCTGTGTATGATAAGGTATGTCATCTTTTAATAAAGAAAACAAGCCCACGATAAAATATCATCTCTAATCGGTTATCCGTACAACACGAAAGACGATAAGATGAATACAATATAAATAGAACAGTATCGTGCATCAACTAAATTTTTGCGCAATATACACATCTTTCATGTATCCCACTATTTTATTGTTTCTAATCAACCAGTTGCATAGATGAAGATATTTGTTTGATTGAATGTCCCAACATTCCTTTGCATATTATTTAATCACTTCGTTAAAAATTTCCATTGGGTAAAAACCTGTCAACTCTGAACTTTTAAGCATGTTCCTGAACTTAGGAAGGTAATATAGTGGATAAAGTTCAAGATAGAATATTGCTAATGAATAATTTCACTGGTATATACAGTATAGGAATATTCATAGTGTTTAGCATATTAATATTTTATGCCAAACAATATTAAAGATACAGATTGGTATGGACAGATGATGTATATGAAAAACCTGGTTATCAAGAAGTATTATCATCTCAGAAGAAACCCTAAGTTCAATACCACAGAACAATGCTTTGCCATAGCTCTAATCTCTTCCGATTGCGAAAGGTGGGAGCATTCCTAGAAATCAACACATCTCCAGTTACTGCAATCTAAAACCAACCCTAGATTGTCTATATGTTATACTTTTTTTGTTTGGCTGTTACTTTCTTCAAGTGATCGGTTACTGTTACTTTTTGATTTGTTTTGTTTGGGTTTGTACTTAGTTAAAGCTGTATATTAGATGTTTAAAACCTTTTCCAACTTTTCTTTTGGTTTTCTCTTAGTTCTGAAGCTGCTTTGAAACCCACTTTTTATGTCTACTTAAAACAATTAACGGGTTTTACTTGTTTCCAGAATCATCTTGTTGGCTTTTAAACTTTTGTTAGGCATGTTCATGTACTGACTACTTAGCCATGTGCATACGACAATTACTTATTATGAATGTTAGTGACTTATGGTTGTTGTTCTCTCTTGCAGTCACATGGAACCTGATTCTGGACATATAGTTACAAATAGCTGGAAATAAAGCAAAGCGTATCACTGGTAACTATCTCTTTTATCATGTCCAGTTAGTCAAGTTGATATGCTTTTTGTTAGTAACCCATTACTGAATCACTACGAAAACGTGAATGCCAGTTATTGCACGAACCGGAAACCCATTTGGCCTATTACGGTTTTTTTTTTTATAATATATAGCCTAATTTACTATGTCGTATGGTTTAAGGCATGCATCATGATTCGTGTCGGCGGATACCTAATATTTCGAAGTTCATAACTACTTATACAAAGCCTAGTAGGTCAGTATTTTTTTGCTAATTTCCTGACCACAAGATTCTGTAGTTCACACTCTTGAATCTCACTATTCGTACTTTAAGGTTCTCATTGCACAATCAGTTAGTTGATTCAAGAAAATAAGAGTATCCTTGGGTCGTTCCCACGTATCTAAAGAAGAAGAGGACTAGATCCGAAGCTGATGGACACCCTTTTCAAGCCCAATCATCACAAGCTGACAGTGCAAGTTGAGGTATGCCAATGCCTGCAACTAAAAAGCCAAGGAAAGCAATGACTCAACCATAGTGAATGGAGAGGGATTTACCTAGAACTAGTTTTGAATAAGTTGTTTTTTATTTGCTTTTACTTTTCAAACTAGACGTATAAGTCTTCTTGCATTAGTTATGTTTTATTTCTTCAATTTCAAGACTAATGGGTTAACTTATTATCCCGCAGATCTATGTTTGAGTATTTGATATTTGGTTTGATATAATTAATAAAACCAAATATCCCCATGAGCCTGTGCAGTATATTTCAGCCGAAATGGCCGAAATTTTGCCGGAATTTCGGATTTCGGGGTAAAACCGAAACGAAATCCGGTATACCGGTACGGCCGATTTTTTTTTTTTTTTTTCTAAAAAAAAGAAAAAAATTACCCTTGTTTTAGGGTTTTGAATTGTTACTCATATTTTTTATGATATTTTAGAATTATATATGGATATGATAATATATGTAATTAATCTAATGATCTCGATCAAAATTGTAATATTCTTGTTTAATTAGCATTTTAGACGATGAACTTTGAAGTTGTCTTGTTTCTCTTGTGTTTCCAATTTGAACTTTGTATGAAATCTATGGATCTATATATTTTAGATGATTACTAGTTTTTCTTTCTAAACTTTATGAAAAACGTTTGTTATAAGTTATAACGTGTTAAAATATATTTTTAGTTATAAAATTTGAATTAGTATTTTTTTTATAAAATTATAGGTATAAAATATATGGATAGATATTTTACCGATATTTGAAACCGAAATTTCCCCGGTATACCGACATACCAGTGTATCGTTCTCGACCGGTACGAACCGAAATCCGATATGGTACAACCTTGAGTAAAACTTTACACGATAGTGATTTTAAAACTTGCTCCTTTTAATATTTTTGTCTTACTCTGTTTTTATAATTTAAAGCTTTTTCTATATGTTATTTTTTACTGTTTTTTTTTCGGGTGAAGGTATATGGGTCATCTGAGGACACCTTTAAACTGCCACATGTTAGTTAACACCAGTTAATTTGTAACTGGATAGTATTCTCTGAACGGGACTGCTTTGTAAGTTTCCAAAAAAAAACAGGACTATTTTATAAACAATTTTAAAAATAGGATATAATGTAAATGACTTTTTACAAAAAGTTTATTTTTTCAGCTTCTAAAAATCATTCTGAAATTGTGTATCTAAATCCTTGAAGTTAAAAGTACGAGATTATTTTACATTTGTGAAGTTGTTTCATGACCCATAATCTATACCTTAGAACAACTTTAATGTGGTGGGCATTTTGGCTAATTTGTCAATTATCATCCTATAGTGGGATGAGCAAACCCAAAAAACGACTTGGTAAATGGGTATATTGGGGGTTTGTCCATCGAGGCTCAAACTAAGTCGATCGTCTTAGTTTGTGACGATCGACTCATACTGAGTTGCACCGAACCTTGGCCTTGCATGGGCCGAGCGGCTCATTGAGATTCGACAACGGTCGAATCTCAACGGCTCTCATCTAACGGCTATGATTCTCTCCTTATGAATTCAAACATTTTCAACTCTAAAATCACACCTTCTCCACTCAAAAAATCTTCTACTTTCAATTCAATCTTAATCTTTCCATCTCAAACTTTTGATCTCAACTTATGGATCCTGAAGTGGAAAATGAAGAAGCACAAATGATAGGGGAAATATGGCTCCAATAAGCTGAAAGAATTATGCTACATATTGATCAAATGAATGAAGATTCAGACGATGTTAGAAGGATGACTAACCATATGATACAATTATACCCAGGGCAAATACCTCGAGATCCAGACCCAAGAGTCGTGTTGACAAGAAGATGGACGTGGAGATACCGAGAGGAAGGACATCAACAAATAATACGTGATTATTTTATTAATAGAAGTGTGTACTCTGATGAAGATTTTCAACGTCGCTTTTGCATGCCACAACACTTGGTCATGCGGGTTATTGGAGAGCTTTGTCGGGTAAACCCTAAATTCAACTATCAATTTGATGCACTAAACATACGAGGACATAGTTCTGAACAAAAGATCACTGCATCCCTAAGGATTCTAGGTTATGGTGTATCGGCGGATGCCTGTGATGAGTATTTTCGTATGGCAAAAACAACAGCATACGAAAATCTCAAAATGTTTTGCGAAATTGTAGTCAACCATTTTGTTCCACGTTTTTTACGGCAAACAACGCAAGATGATGTCGACCAAATACTAGCTGAAAATACCAAAAAAGGATTTCCCAGAATGCTAGGTAGCCTTGATTGTATGCATTGGGTGTGGCATGGATGTCATTATGCATGGCAGGGTCAGTATAAGGGTCACTACACCAAACCAGTTGTTGTTTTGGAAGCGGCTACCTCTTATGATTGCTGGATATGGCATGTTTTTTTTGGACTACCGGGTTCAAATAACAACATCAATGTTTTGCATAAATCGCCTATGTTTGAAGAGCTGAAGTATGAAACTGCTGCAACTTCAAATTTCACCGTCAACGGGAATAACTATCAGAGTGTGTATTTTCTAGCAGATGGAAATATCCATAGTGGTCAACTTTTGTTCAAACTTACGCTCAGGTAGCCCATGGTGAGTGATAAACACAATTTTGTGTCTGATTTGTTCCCAGTTTGTATATTGTTAGAACTCAATTATGTACTTATATTGTGTTTTTAAGTATTTTTTGAGAATAAAAATCGTGGAAAATTGGCTCGAAAAGTGATAAAGGCACCAAAAAATTGCAAAAGGAACCCCTCATTTGGATAAGGGCACCCAATTACTAAAAGCACCCATCTTCCTTTGGTTTGAATTCAGTTTTGGCGGGAAA
Organism: Papaver californicum; assembly: GCA_023531435.1. Taxonomy (NCBI): domain Eukaryota; kingdom Viridiplantae; phylum Streptophyta; class Magnoliopsida; order Ranunculales; family Papaveraceae; genus Papaver; species Papaver californicum. Next base: position 332,675 of record JAJJMC010010644.1, on the reverse strand, counting down.
CTTTTTCTCCCATCTGCGAGAAGAATCTGGACGTGTTTGGGAGAGTTTTATGACAAAATATCTTCTTACCATATTTGTTAGAGTTTGGGAAGCAACAAAACAAGAGGAAATCACGAGATAAAAGGAATCACGAGATCAAAATATATTCACGTGAAATATGAATTAAGTTTCATGTTTTACTGATTTTGTTTCCAACTAGTCAATCTATTCGAGCAAAACAACAAAAAGAGGAAACAATATCAAGGATATCACCTCGATCAAGAAGGAGGTTCGTTTAAGAAAAGAAAAAAAATATGTTATCATGATACTTTGATCTTTCGAGATAATTTTACATTAATTATTATGATTCTGTGAAGATTCGGGAGTTGTTGATTGGATTACTATAAATAGGAGAGGTATGTAAGAGTTTAGGGTGGGGTTACAGAGACCAGAAGCACGAGAAAAAAATCCAGAAAAAATTCTTCTCTTTTGCTGCTGAAGAACACGAAGAACAGAGGCTACGACAACGGTTTCTTCAACCTCTCAGGCACGGTTTCTTCAACAGTTTGCAACGTTTATCTTCAGTTTGCAACATTTATCTTCAAGCTCTATTGCAACAGTTGATCTGTAACGTCCATAAAACGTTGTAGATTCCCTATTACATTACTTTTAGCTTCTTTTCATCTTTCAAGCACTTTTTGAGCTATGTACCAATATTTTGAGGGTGTTTTGAGCAAGATGAGCTAAACCCCATCACGGAGGCAAGAAGGAAGCCATTTTTCCATGATTAGTTGGTAACTTTTAATAATTCTTTTATGACTTTTATATTTATTTTTAATTGATATTATGATTTTTCTTAATTGATTGTGATTTTATTTGATGGTTTATACTGGGACCTGAAGATTTTTATGAGCCATGCTTGTGATTTACAATTGATATTTTAAAAATCTACCTTTGGCAAAAACTAGAGTCACTTATTTGAGCTAGAATTGTTTAGAATTATTATTTTGGAACCAATTAAAAGTGGTTAATGGTGAAATTCGTAACCTTAGTATTTGTGAATATTACCTTCATCTTTTGTGTATATTTTCCAGTTTAAAATTAGTTTATTAAATCTAAAATCAATCTTCACAAGTTCGAGAGTTTGAAACTCATTCTTATCACATCTACAAACAACATCAATTTTTTGCACCGCCGACGCGGACTTGTTTTTAGATTTTTTTTAGGTTAATTAGTTTAGTTAGATTTTTATTTGTTCTATTTTACGTTTTTAGGTATTTTTCTTTGTATTACAGGTTTTGGAGCAAAAAGAAATTGAAGCAAAAGATTATATTGATTGATTAAAGACTTGGAGTCAAAGATAAATCAAAAAGAATGGAAAAAGAAGGCAAATTTATTTTATTTAATTTTTTTATTTAATTTTTTTATTTAATTTTAAATTAAATTTAATTTTTAGGATTTTGTTTATTTATTTTTTTAGAAAATTGTATTAGGAAATCTTTTATTTTTGTAAAAAATTTTAATTTTTGGACTTTGTCTTTGGACTTTGGACTTTACTTTGACACATTTTTGGACATTATTTTTATTTTTAAACCCTATGGAAGGGTAATTAAATATAAACTGCACATGGAAGGACAACAATTACAATATTGTCTCTGCCCCTCGGGTTCGTACACTCACATAGGAGTCGGTGGTCTGATTTGACTCCAACGGTTCATCGCCCGTCTGGAACAGGAGATAAGACTCTAACCACCCACGAATCCCCTGTCAGTGGGTTTTCTGTATTCCTTCGTAATGCATATATGATGAGGACTTGAATACGGAATTTACTTTTCTAGTAAAGGGTAGAAACTGGCCGTATAAAATAAAGGTTTGGATTTCATCACCGTATCCTTTCTGTCCGACTTAGGAACACGTTACCTACGCGAACCTAAGCCAAAAATTTGACTAGAAAGAGACCTATAGGGTAACGAGCTTATTGGAAAGTCATCCAAAAGGACTGTATTGGTTACTCTGTTATCCTAACTCAAAGTTCAAGAAGATTATTTTAAGTAGATTCGAGTCGCCTTGTAATCCAAGGAAACGTTGCCAAAAGAGGAAGGGTTATCAAAGCTCCTTAGAGCTTATCCTGTTTCTATTCGACTTAATCTAATTCGGATCGTTATAAGAGATTTTCTAAAACTGTAACTAGTTGCCTTTTGGAAGAATAGAAGTTGGTCTAGAAACAATCTAAGTGGAGCCATCATGCTTTTTGTTTGCTAGATGCAGTAGGTTTGATTTGGTTGAGTCGGCCTCGTTTGTGTATGTTTAGAACCCCCTTCCTGTTATGATTTATTTTCTTAGATTTTTTGTAAATATATTAGGAAGTTTTTGTCATAAAATGTCGAACCGGTATTATAAGGACCAATACAATGAATATTCGACTGAATTTCAAAATAGAAATTATCCGTACTATCAACATGGACCTTTTGGAGCTTATTGCCCAAGGTGATCTCAATTACTATTCTTACATACATCCGTCATATGAACATAAAAATAAGCAAAATTCGAGTTCTTTGTCTTGGACGGATGCCCTAAGGAAGATGCAATCTACTACTCCCTATGATGAACCAAATCCTTCTCTAGAAAAATCACACGAGAAGTTGCATGCGATCTAGTACTCCTTATGATCCATTTGTTTCTCTAGAGAATTCTCTCAAGGAGTTGACTGAGGATACAAATAGGTTCGTATTAAGTATGGGGGAACAATTAGTAGTCCAACTCTTTCTCTAGAAGAATCACACGAGCAGTTGCGATCTAGTACTCCTTATGATCCATTTGTTTTTCTAGAGAATTCCCTGAAGGAGTAGACTGAGAATACAAAAGGTTCGGATTAAGTTGGGGGAGAACAATTAATAGTCCAACTCTTTCTTTAGACGAATCCCTGAAGCAGTTGACTAAGAATACAGATAGATTTCTATTAAGTGTGAATGAAAGTCTTGCAAAGAATAATATTGCTCAAAATGATCTTAATTTCCAATATAGTGCTACCCTTGATAATTGTTCACCTAGTCAAGAGGATGAGGATAGAGTAATACTACTTATTTAGACGAGGTTCAAATATCTTCACATTATTATGATGATGAGGATAGTATTGACGAAGAACTTGAAATATACAGGCAGAGTGATCAGGAAAGTGTCACTCCAATTATGCTTCATGATGATAGTGTTGTTTCTGCTTCAAATCCAAATAACTTTAATGATTATTCACCTATTCAAAAGGAAGATGATTTGACTAGAGATACCACTATTTTAGATGATGTAGAATTTTCTTGTTTTGAAGATGATAATGGTTTAGAGGAACAGGTTTATCCTGAGAATACTATTTTAGAGTCCAGCGATTCAGAAACAATAGTCTTAGATAACAATAGACCCGTAGAGATTTTAAATATGAGTGAGGATGCACCACCTGATTATAACCTAGAAGAAGCAATTGACCATTTTCAGGAATCTGACGATCTAGAAATTAGGAAAATTGTGACTAGTCTATCTAAAGACACTGAAAACTCTAAGTTTGGGGGTGACTATCATTCTCCCTGTGCTTTACCTTTGACTTTTATAAAGATCCCTAACTTGGGACTTGACTTATGCACCTCTACCATTTTATAAAATCATTTTCAAACTAGATTTCCCGATCCTGGTGATGTCCAGAAAGAAGTTCAGTTCTTAGAAACTCATCCTTTGGTCGATGTGGTTTACCTAGGAAATAATAACCAAGATTGACTTTGTTTTCCCACCAAAATATTTTCTTCCAAATGTAGGAACGTTTGAATTTCAAATGTGTTAGTTATTAAGTTTTAAGACTAAGCCTAATTACTTTAGGAGATTAGAATCGACACATTTGCTTAAGAATGACCATCATTTACATAGTAGTCAACTATGTGGGTAAAATCTGATTGACTTTGAGGATCCACAATTATTCAGGTTATTATTATGTATCTTAAACTTATTAGTTGAGTTTTTCCAGACTCTACAACCTGAACCTCCGGATCCTGTCTATGGGGAAATCCATCCTATGAAAATACTTTATCTAGACCCTTTTATAGAGCCTAAACTTGAACCAAAACTATATGTAGTTATCTTAAAAAGAAAACTAGATAAGGGTGTGCTCGGTTTGTTCACTTTCTGGGCCTGGTGCAGTTTCCTTCTATTTTAGATAGCATTATTTTATTCAGATGACCCATAGTTGTTCCAACTATTTCTATATGACTCTATGAGGTGACTAATTCTTTCTTAGTCTGGATGAAGACTTTAAACTTAGCACTTCCTGGGAGATAACCCATGCTCATGCGACAGGATAATATTTTCCTTAACTCCTTTCCTTCGATTGGTAAGAGTTTCTCCTTGTTCATGCTTTTAATAATTCATCTTGAGAACATTGAGGAAAATGTTAGATTTAAGTTTAGGGGTAAGGGAGAAACTTTTAGTGAAATATGAAACTCCAAAGTCTAGAAACTTGTGAACAATTCAGAATGACACTAACCATTCTAGGTAGATGGAAACTTAGCTCTCTTTTTATAGGAATTGATGTTCCCAACTAAATAGTCTATTCATAAAAGGATGCCTAGCTCAGGTGTTAGAAATAACATGATAGTTGTCATCATATCTCGGAGTCTATCTCGATCATATCACCTTCTGTTTTATTTTTGTATTTTTTGTGTTTCTCTAAGTGATTTGGTGGGGCACCAATATCGAATTGTTATCGCCGTCAGGATGGAGTAGAGTGTTTGAGATCAAGCCCCATTATTATATTTTAGACCATTATTCAGACAAAAAAAATTTCGAGTATTTTGTACTTTGGAGGGAACTTAAAGAACTGGTGAACTCTACCTACATAACCTGAAATGCCAGCTATAAAGTGATGGATAAAATTAAGCATTTAGTATATGTTTCTTTATTCTGTGTCAAAAACTTTTAGCTCTAATTCTCTAGCTCAAATCAATAAATTTTTAACATATCAAACAATTTAGTGGGCAGTCTTAGTTAAATTATAATCATCAAAATTTTATGACTAATGCAGTAAGGTTCACAAACATCGGAAATAAATCTCAAGAACATTTACAATATTATACATTGTTACTCATATTTTCACGACTATTGTGCATTCATTGTCATCTAGATTCATTTTCCTTTCTAATTTTGTTTTTAGGAAGTAGTTGATGTGTTAAATATGTTGTACTTCTATTTTTATAAATGATGTTTAAAATCAAGTTAGTTTTATTTGACTTTATATGCTTTCTCTTTAAAATCAGATGAGTTTTATCTCTTACCTCTTTTTCCATTTGTGTATGCAAGTGCTGATCCAAATGGTGGACCAGATGGAGTATAAGTGAAATCATCGTGCACTTCTTTTTGGGAAGCTTGAACCCATTTTTTGAGTTTCAGTTTTATTTTTTATTATTTGGATTTCATTGTAAGAATTTCAGTAAGAATTGATTACTTTTTTACTTTCAGTGTAATTTAGTAAGAATTTGAGTTTCAGTGTAATTGGGTAAGAATTTGAGTTTCAGTGTAATTTAATAAGAAATTTCGTTTGAAAGTAATTTAGTAAGAATCTGGGTTTCACTTTAATTTGAATCGAATTTGAGTTTAACTTTAATTTGAAAAGATTTTTTTTAATATTAACATAAATTAAATGACACATCAGTTATGAGGTTGAATCTTTCTAATTTATAATATAAAATGTTATGATATGACACATTCAAAATGTCGTACATAGCAACAACTCTAAAGTATTTATATTAAAGTAATTCAATTATATTTTGATAGTGTTGTTCCAATAAAAGACAGGTAAACTACGACTTTCTGCAGCACTATGACACTGTCTTATAACTCGCTTATAGGACAACTTCTAGATATCGTTGAACAACCTTTTTCCACTAGTGAAACAATCTGAAAACACGTTGAAGTCACGTTTAATTGGATTCCCAGTTTCCTTATTAAAGAATTCAAAAAATTTCTTCCAAAATGTTGTATCCTGTTGACTAACACCATTGACAACTTCAAGCGTACATGATAAATATCCTTTGCATGTAGCTTTATCTTCATTGAGATTAAACCTTGGACCGCGAGGATTTTGTGAACCCTTTCCTAATTCAGTATTCTGTGTTTGTGATGAATTGGTCATTGTTTTTTATGATTTTTTTAACGGAAGTTGAGATCAAGAGTTTGAGATGGAAAGATTAAGATTTACATGAAAAATTCAATCTTCATTCATCATCTAGCGCATTTGTTGTAATCTAGTAGGTAATGACCATAAAATGAAAAAAATATGAAAAAAACAACATTAAAAAAAAAACGGCAAACCCATAAGGAAGCTTTATTTAAAACAATAATTATTAAAATAGAGGGGGACAACAACCTTACCAGTTACCTCCCAAAGAAAAAGAACGGAAGACAAACCGTACTAGCAAAACCTATAATTAGGCAGTACACCTCTACACCTCTATTGCACATCATTAAAGCATAAATACCTGCAGGTGGTTCTTCCATCCATCCAACAAGTAGCTTGTGTAAGAGTAGCTCCCCATTTAGCATTAACATCCGCATAAGCATTTCCTTTCCTATAGATAATTTAATTTTAAGTTGATTATTGATTTCATGGGTATCTTAAAGTTAAAGATAAGCAGTTCTCAAGTTCTTTCCATCATCATCTTCTGATTCTATTGTCAAGGCTGCCAAACACTGTGTTAATGAACGAATGAGTGAGAAAGAGTCGCATGGCATGATGTGTTAATCAGTTAGCCCCTACACGTACAGTCCCCAGCAGTTTCATCTTTAAATTCTAGCAATTCATTACAGTATCTTATTTCTTAACCGACCGGTCTTCTGCCACTTTGCTTGCTCATTTCAAATTCATCTACCTAGCTATTTAAGTTTTTTAACAAGGTGGTTTACCTTTTCTTTCTTCGTCTTTCACCGATAACGTTGAGCAACCATCCGAACTGGTTAAGTTTGATGCATGGTTGGTGGTGCACTACTCCAGAAACATGGGAGTTGGGATACTCACAGGGGAGTACACCAATCGTTCATACCATTTAGGGCCGAATATTGGCTGCTGCTATAATCGTATAACTAGATGTCTAGCCAGCAGAGTGTTGCGACACCAACACCACTTGCCCTATATATGGGTTTCCTTATTACTATGTTTCCACATTGAGTTCTCTGTTAGGTTCTTCTTTAGGTGTTTCCTTATTGTGTTTCTGCTAGGTACTTGCTTTATTTAGTTGTGATTGCTTTAGTTAGAATTTCTTAAGACTATTTAAACTCTGATGTAGGACTATGATTTCGATTGAATGAAAAAAATTGTTTATTAAGGTGGTTGATTTTCATCGTCTTAATAATTAGATATATTTTCATCGATAATGGAGAAAACAACCCAAGAGGAACTATTGAATCAACATACAGAGAAACACTTCGCATCAAAAGAGATAGTGAGAGATGTGATTATAGGTGTTTCAGATGGTCTTACTGTCCCATTTGCACTTGCTGCTGGTCTTTCTGCTACTGTTAACGTTTCTTCTTCCATTGTTCTCATTGCTGGTCTTGCCGAAGTTGCTGCTGGTGCTATTTCTATGGGTCTTGGTGGGTATCTTGCAGCAAAAAGTGAAGAAGATCATTACATAAGGGAGATGAAGAGAGAAGAAGAAGAGATCATTAATTTCCCTGATATAGAAGCTGCTGAGATTGCAGAAATTTTAGCACAATACGAGTTAGAGCCGCATGAATACGCACCAGTGGTGAATGCTCTTCGGGAAAAACCCAAAGCATGGTTAGAATTCATGATGAAGTTCGAACTTGGATTAGAGAAGCCTCGGCCACGAAGAGCATTAGAAAGTGCATTTACTATTGCAACTGCTTACATTACAGGTGGACTGGTACCTCTCATTCCTTACATGTTTATTCCGGTGGCAACGAAGGCTATGATGTTGGGAAATAAAAAAAAAAAAAAAAAAAAATGTATGTTACTAAAATTAATGTTTTAC